>SJYC01144305.1:0-21726 GCA_006408675.1 Madoqua kirkii | reverse complement strand
GGTTCCAGAAAAACATCTATTTCTGCTTTACTGACTATGCCAAAGCCTTTGACTGTGTGGATTACAATAAACTGTGGAAAATTCTGAAAGAGATGAGAATATCAGACCACCTGACCTGCCTCTTGAGAAACCTGTATGCAGGTCAGGAAGCAACAGTTAAAACTGGACATGGAACAACAGACTGGTTCCAAATAGGAAAAGGAGTACATCAAGCCTGTATATTGTCCCTGCTTATTTAACTTATATGCAGAGTACACCATGAGAAATGCTGGGCTGGAAGAAGCACAAGCTGGAATCAAGATTGCCAAGAGAAATATTAAAAACCTCAGATATGCAGATGACATCACCCTTACAGCAGAAAGTAAAGAGGAGTTAAAAAGCCTCTTGATGAAAGTGAAAGAGGAGTGTGAAAAAGTTGACTTAAAGCTCAACATTCAGAAAACGAAGATCATGGCATCTGGTCCCATCACTTCATGGCAAATAGATGGGGAAACAGTAGAAACAGTGTCAGACTTTATTTTTGGGGGTTCCAAAATCACTGCAGATGGTGACTGCAGCCATGAAACTAAAAGATGCTTAGTCCTTGGAAGGAAAGTTATGACCATCCTAGCCAGGATATTAAAAAGCAGAGGCATTACTTTGCCAACAAAGGTCCGTCTAGTCTAGTCAAGGCTATGGTTTTTCCAGTGGTCATATATAGATGTGAGAGTTGGACTGTGAAGAAAGCTGAGCGCCAAAGAATTGGTGCTTTTGAACTGCGGTGCTGGAGAAGACTCTTGAGAGTCTCTTGGACTCCCTTGAGAGATCCAACCAGTCCATTTTAAGGAGATCAGCCCTGGGATTTCTTTGGAGGAAATGATTCTGAAGCTGAAACTCCAGTACTTTGGCCACCTCATGCGAAGTGTTGACTCATTGGAAAAGACTCTGATGCTGAGAGGGATTGGGGGCAGGAGGAGAAGGGGATGACAGAGGATGAGATGGCTGGATGCCATCACTGACTCGATGGATGTGAGTCTGAGTGAACTCTGGGAGTTGATGATGGACAGGGAGGCCTGGCATAGCGATTCATGGGGCCGTGAAAATTCAGACATGACTGAGTGACTGAACTGAACTGAACTCCCGCTTGTCAGAGGAAACAGAATCTTTGAAAATTGTAGTGGAACATTTTCAGTGTGAGATTTCCCTTTCTATCGTTTATGTTATATGAAATCAATGGAAGATTTCTCTAGAGCACGATAGTTATTAATTAAATATTTCTAGAGTAGTTGCAGTCATACATTGCATCTTATTAAATTAACATAAAATAGGAGGCTCCACTGATTTAATAGCTGCTTAAATTCCTATCTACATTATCATAAAAAAGTCATAAAGGATAGAATTAAAATTTTAGAATGTTAGAATTTAATACAGGTTTCTCAGGTGGCACAATGGTAAAGAATCTTCTGGCCAACACAGGGGATACAAGAGACACAGGTTCAATCCCTGGGTCAGGAAGATACCCTAAAGGATGAAATGGCAACCCATTCCAGTATTCTTGACTAGAAAATTCCTTTGACAGAGGAGCCTGGTAGGCTAGAGTCCATAGGGTCACAAAGAGTTGGAAATGACTGAGTGATTTAGCACAGAAACACTGCCCACCCACACCCCCAGAATTTAATATAAAGGCAAACTGTAAAAGCAACAACGAAAAAAAAAAATCAAGCACTGGCCTCTGGATTTCTGGAATTACTAATTAAAAAAATAAAGAAAAGGAGATTAGGCCCTTGGAAGGGGACCAGTATCAAGGAACATTTCTATCAGATCTTTGTGCTGTATGCTGCTGGACCTGTTTAGTCACTAAATCGTGTCCAGCTCTTTGTGATCCTATGAACTATAGCCCCCAGGCTCCTCTGTCCATTGGTTTTCCCAGGCAAGAATACTGGAGTGGACTGCCAGGTGCTCCTGCAGGATAACTTTCTGACCCAGAGATCAAACCCAGATCTCCTGCATCTCCTGCATTGGCAGGCAGATCCTTTACCACCGAGTCACTTAGGAAGACCGTGTGTTGTATAGAAAGACTGAATTTTACTGCAATATTTTACTATCATTAAGACATTTGTCTCTATGAAAGATTAAGTTTCAGAAACAAACAAATATAAATATACACACAGGGAGACAGCAAAAAATTTGTGTTGTAACAACTTATAAATGTGGTTCCTCAGTAGAGCCTCATCTGAGACTTTAGGATATAAGTACCTCCCAGCTACACAGACTGATGGCCTGGAGCACTTGACTGTGGGGACAATCTATCTGGGGTTATTAGCAAGTGTCTAGATGAAACACATGGATATTGACAGCACCTGGAAGACTATTTCAAGGCTGTTGTGCTTAATCACTCAGTTGTGTCCGATTCCTTGCCACCATGGATTTTCCAGGGATTCTTCAAGCAGAATACTGGAGCAGGTTGCTATTTCCTTCTCCATTCATGGCTGTTGGCTTATCTCATAGTAGCGTTATCCCATAAGATCCTGTTTTTACTCCTGTCTCAAAATTGTATGTCTCTCTATTTCTTTCCTTCTTTAATTAAAAAATATATATATACTGATAAGTACAATGGATAATATAACAAACATTTGCTTACCTCCCAAAGTGATCAAATCTTATTATTATTATTATTTTTGTCATATTTGGCTCCTTTTGAACTTCCTACATTTCTCTCTTAAGAGTGTTCTTCACTGATCCCAGTGGAGTGGCAGCATTCAGGAAAAATAGCCTAGCATGTGCAATGGCAGAAGGGATGCCATCATTGTTATTAGAGTGGTTCATGAAAATGGACTGCATCAGATTAAGGGAAATGCTTGTATTTTTAGGTTAGGCATTTGCAGGGCAAAGATCCAAGACATTTTTCCATTTATGACTTTTTCATTAGATAAGTGATATGTGTCTCAGAAAATTAGCTCTTAAATCTAATGTAGAGAACAGTCAGCTTAGGAAATAAGTATTTATCTAATTACTTTGAGAAAGTACATGATGAACATATGCAGGTTTATGGAAGGAAGCAAATATCCTGGAACTTGACATGATGAAATCTCAGATTATAATGATTGAAGGAATTCCCTGGTGGTCTGGTGGTTAAGACTCTGTTTCCATTTCAGGGGGACCAGGTTTGATTTCTGGTGGGGAACTAAGATCTCATATGCCCTTCAAGGCTGTTGTGCTTAATCACTCAGTTGTGTCCGATTCCTTGCCACCATGGATTTTCCAGGGATTCTTCAAGCAGAATACTGGAGCAGGTTGCTATTTCCTTCTCCATTCATGGCTGTTGGCTTATCTCATAGTAGCGTTATCCCATAAGATCCTGTTTTTACTCCTGTCTCAAAATTGTATGTCTCTCTATTTCTTTCCTTCTTTAATTAAAAAATATATATATACTGATAAGTACAATGGATAATATAACAAACATTTGCTTACCTCCCAAAGTGATCAAATCTTATTATTATTATTATTTTTGTCATATTTGGCTCCTTTTGAACTTCCTACATTTCTCTCTTAAGAGTGTTCTTCACTGATCCCAGTGGAGTGGCAGCATTCAGGAAAAATAGCCTAGCATGTGCAATGGCAGAAGGGATGCCATCATTGTTATTAGAGTGGTTCATGAAAATGGACTGCATCAGATTAAGGGAAATGCTTGTATTTTTAGGTTAGGCATTTGCAGGGCAAAGATCCAAGACATTTTTCCATTTATGACTTTTTCATTAGATAAGTGATATGTGTCTCAGAAAATTAGCTCTTAAATCTAATGTAGAGAACAGTCAGCTTAGGAAATAAGTATTTATCTAATTACTTTGAGAAAGTACATGATGAACATATGCAGGTTTATGGAAGGAAGCAAATATCCTGGAACTTGACATGATGAAATCTCAGATTATAATGATTGAAGGAATTCCCTGGTGGTCTGGTGGTTAAGACTCTGTTTCCATTTCAGGGGGACCAGGTTTGATTTCTGGTGGGGAACTAAGATCTCATATGCCCTAGTTCAGTTCAGTTCAGTTCAGTCACTCAGTTGTGTCAGACTCTTTGCAACCCCATGAATTGCAGCATGCCAGGCCTCTGTCTATCACCAACTCCTGGAGTTCACCCAAATCCACGTCCGTCGAATCAGTGATGCCATCCAGCCATCTCATCCTCTGTTGTCCCCTTTTTCTCCTGCCCCCAATCCCTCCCCTGCATTAGAGTCTTTTCCAGTGAGTCAACTCTTCTCATGAGGTGGCCAAAGTATTGGAGTTTCAGCTTTAGCATCATTCCTTCCAAAGAAATCCCAGGACTGATCTCCTTTAGAATGGACTGGTTGGATCTGCTTGCAGTCCAAGGGACTCTCAAGAGTCTTCTCCAACACCACAGTTCAAAAGCATCAATTCTTCAGCGCTCAACTTTCTTCACAGTCCAACTCTCACATCCATACCTGACTAGTGGAAAAAGGTGTAGCCAAATAATAATAACAGTGATTGAGACAGGATACATGTGTTAAATTCTATAATCCAACCTCACTTAAAATCCCCCTCACCTCCAGAACAGCTAATAACACTTTTTCTTGTTTAGAAAAAATCAGAGTTACCCAAGGTGCAAATCAAGGACAACTCCATGAGACTTAACTTTCTCATCGGTAAAATGAGAGGTTTAGACTAACAATAAAACTATACAAGCCGTTGAAAGATGACTGAAACACTTTGCATGAAAACTTCTTTTTAGCACAACTGAGTTAAGCTGAAGAGATGTGGTAGGTATTGAACTTAAAATTTGAGTCAAGAGTTGTTATCATTTATGGACTAGAAAGAGCCCAGGACTTTCTGTCTAAAAAGAGTGTTTAATGATGACTTTACAACTTTGGAAATCCAATCAAAAATATATTTTCTCAGAGCATTCTTGTCTTCATCTGTAAAGAGAAAAATTCATCTCAAGAAACTGTTGTTGGGGCTAAATGGTATTATAAATGTGCTTTTGAATAAAATGAAACTGTTTTTTTCTTTTTGACAACTCTCTGAATGGGAGAACACATTTGCAAAAGAAGCACCAACAAGGTATTAATCTCTAAAATATACACATAGTTCACACAGCTCAGTATCAAAAACAGCAACAACCCAATCAAAAAATGGGCCAAAGAGCTAAACAGACATTTTTAAAAGAAGACATACAGATGGCCAAGAAGCATATGAAAAGATTCTCAACATCACTAATTATTAGAAAATACACAAACCAAAATTACAAGGAGGAATACCTCATAGAGGTCAGAATGGCCATCATCAAGAAATCTACAAACTATAAATGCTGTAGAGGGTGTGGAAAGAAGCAAATACTCCTATGCTGTTGGTGGAAATGCAAACTGGTACATTCATTATGGAGGACAGTATGGAGGTTCCTTAAAACATGAAAACAGAGCTACCATATGATCCAGAAATTCTACTCCTGGACATATATCTGGAGAAAATCATAAAAAGATACACACACTCCTATGTTCACTGCAGCACTATTTACAATAGCCAGGACATGGAAGCAACCTAGATGACTATCAACAGAGGAGTGGATAAAGAATATATGGTGCACACACACACACAATGGAATGTTATTCACCCATAAAAAAGAACAAAAATAATGCTTCTTGCAGCAACATGGATGGATTGTCATACTAAGTGAACTAAGTCAGACAGAGGAAAATATCATGTGTTATCACATATGTAGAGTCTTAAAAAAAAGGTAAAAATAAATTTATCTACAAAATAAAAACAGAGTTATAGATGTAGAAAACAAATTTATGATTAGTAAGGGGTAAGGGGTGGGAAGGATAAATTAGGAGATTGGGATTGACATATATACACTGGAAGGAAGGTAAAGGTAAAGTTGCTCAGTCATGTCCGACTCTTTGCTACCCCATGGGCTGTAGCCTACCAGGCTCCTCTGTCCATGGGATTTTCCAGGCAATAGTACTGGAGTGGATTGTCATTTCCTTCTCCAGGGGATCTTCCGGACCCAGCAATCGAACCTGGGTCTCCCACATTGTAGATAGACACTTAGCCGCCTGAGCTACAAGGAAGTCCATATATACACTACTGTATATGAACTAGATAACTAGTAAGAACCTGCTGTATAGCACAGAAAACTCAATACTTTGTAATGGCTTATATGGGAAAAGAGTCTAAAAAAGAGTAGATAAATGTATATGTATAACTGATTCAGTTTGCTGTACACCTGAAACTAACCCAGCATTATAAATCAATTATACTTCAAAATAGTGGTTTTGTAAAGCACATTGTTAATTGTTAGATAAAGATATAGTTACTTGAAATAAGGAAGTCATATATTGCACTATAAACTTATTTTAGATTTATTTCATTTTTTAAAGCAATTTTGGAAAATCAAAACTTCTTAATACAGTAGCTCTGTCTGCTTAGCTATAAAAAAAGAGAAAGGAAGAAATGAGGAAAGGAAGGAATAGAGGAAACAAAACAAGGAAACAGAAACAAAGGAAAGGAAAAGCTCTTATCATCCTTCAAGTATCTTAGATCTGCAATGGGAAAAATTATACCCTGTAACATCAAAATAGGAGGGCTTCCCACATGGCTCAGTGGTAAAGAATCTGCCTGCCAGTGCAGGAGAAATAGGAGACCCAGGTTCGATTTTTGGGTTGGGAAGATACCCTGGAGGAGGATATGGCAACAAACCAGTATTTTTGCCTGGGAAATCCTATGGACAGAGAAGCCTGGTGGGCTACAGTGCATGGGGTCACAAAAAGTTGAACACAACTTAGCAAAATTAAACACAAGTCCAAGTATCAACATACAGAAGTTCAAGAGATGCAAGGCAAAGCTTATTAGGAAATAAGCTTGTCCAAGAATTGATCCTTTTGCAATTGGGTATCTTCTAAAAGGTCAAGATATGTTGAAATACTGAATACAATTTGTCCCACGGCGACAACTTCTCTCAGTATAGCCCATAATTTAGAAGACACCAGCATTAAAATCAACAACAGTAAGTGCATGTGTAACTGTCCAAAATGCAAATTTGTGTATGCAAAGTACAATAGTTTCACACACACACACACACACACAAAGTGAAGAGAGTGAATAATTTGTTTCACTTTTTTATTCCTCCATTAATATTATTATTTTAATTTATATCTCTATTTAAAAAAATTAAAAATCCATCATTTAGGTGAAAATGTTTCTCTTCAGGCATAGATGATAATTAAGCTTACAGAAAATTATGAATACCTCATTTACCAAGAATAAATATGACTTAATTGTGTCACTTAAATTTGGAGTGTATTCAAGGTCTAAGTTTGAATCTGCAGAAGAAATAGAATTCTCCTTAATTTGAAAAAAAGTTAAAAAAAGTAAAGTTTAAAATTATGTACTAACACAAAGTTCGTGTTTTTACTTCACTGGAGTACAGCAAACTATTTTTTATATATACACATGTATATGTACATGTGTACACATATGTGTATATGTATATATATGAATAGAGAAAGTGAAGTCTCTCAGTTGTGTCTGACTCTTTGTGACCCCACGGACTGTAGACCACCAGGCTCTTCTGTCCATGGGATTCTCCAGGCAAGAATCCTGGAGTGGGTTACCATTTCCTTCTCCAGGGGATCTTCCCAACCCAGGGATCAAACCGAGGTCTCCCACGTTGCAGGCAGATGCTTTAACCTCTGAGCCACCAGGGAAAACCACGTATATATAAATACATGTATATAAATTAGTTTGTGATGACTCAAATTCCAAAAGTTCTTTTACAATGAATACAGTTTACCTCCATGTATCTTACACATGGAGGTGTTAATGATATTATAACTAGATTAGATGCTAATGATATTATAACTTGACTAAATAAATACTGCAACACAGGTGTGTACAACAGAGGTGTGTGAAGGGTCTGAGAGAAGTCATGGTAGGTACTACTTAGCCAGACCCACTGATGCTGGGGCTGAGAATTGACACATGAGTAGAAGCTGACTGGGCAAATAGGGCAGTGCTTGTGGAAACACTGAAGAGTCACTTTCCAGGCAGAGAGAACATCAAGTTTGAACTTCTTACACTTCATGAATCCCTTTCTGACTTCTATCTAACCTGCCCAGCTCCATAGACAACAAGTCATGCTTTTATGCCTCAGTTGTCCAGATTTGCTCTCTCTGAACATAAACTTTACTTCTGTAGACTCAATGCACAATACAGGACTTGTCATTTAATAAAGAAGGAAGCAGCAAACTGGTGTCATAGAAAGAACATCAAATGTAAGGTCAAATCTGAGTTTGATTCCATATTTGGCATTTGCTAGAATGACTCATTGGAAAAGACCCTGATGCTGGGGAAGACTAAGGGCAAAAGGACAGGGGGGCAACAGAGGATGAGATGGTTGGATAGCATCATTGACTCAATGGACATGAGTTTGAGTAAGCTCAGGGAGATAGTGAAGGACAGGAAAGCCTGGCATGCTACAGTCCATGGGGTTGCAAAGAGTCAGATATGACTTAGCACCTGAAGAACAACAAGGAATAACATAGGGACTTCCCTGATGGCTTAACTTTAAAGAATCCATCTGCCAGTGCAGGAGATGGGGGTTTGATCTCTGGATTGGGAAGATACCCTGGAGGAGGAAATGACAAGCCACTCCCGTAATCTTACCTGGGAAATCCCATGAATAGAGAAGCCTGGTGGGCTACAGTCTTTGGGGTCACAAAGAGTTGGACACAACTAAATGCACATGCACACACACAAAATGACGTAGGGTGAATTAGATAATCTTTTGATGTTCAGTTTCCCCATCTGTAACATGGGGATGATAGTATCTCTCCTTGAAAGATGTCATGATGAGTGAGATAATAAATGTAAAATATGCATTGAAGTATCTGTTTCAGAATAAATATTCAGTATGTGACAGCTGCATAGGAGCTGTTTAGTTATTGATACATGCTCTACATTTCCACTACATACTTAAAAAAATTTTTTTTTACACTTCCACTTTAATATTAGAACCCAAAGATTCCAGTTGAGCATATAACCTTTTGGAATTATGATTGTTTCCCAACCTACTTTAGATCTCAGGAATGAATTATGAATATGTTCTGGCCATCGAGAAACATGAGAGAAAACCACTCTTGCTTCTTCTGGCTGCTTGGAATACAGACCTCATGATTGAAAATTAGCAAACAATTTTAGACGATAACATGGATGGTCAGTTCAGTTCAGTCACTCAGTCCTGTCCAACTCTTTGAGACCACATGGACTGCAGCACTCCAGGCCTCCCTGTCCATCACCAACTCCCAGAGTTTACTAAAACTCATGTTCATTGAGTTAGTGATGCTATCCCAATCTCACCCTCTGTCATCCTCTTCTCCTCCTGCCTTCAATCTTTCCCAGCATCAGGGTCTTTTCCAACGAGTCAGTTCTCACCAGGTATCCAAATTATTGGAGTTTCAGTTTCAGCATCAGTCCTTCTAATGAATATTCACAGTCCTTCCAATGAGTATTCAGGACTGATTTCCTTTAGGATCGAGTGCTTGGATCTCCTTTCTGTCCAAGGGACTCAAGAGTCTTCTCCAACACCACAGTTCAAAAGCATCAGTTCTGTGCTCAGCTTTCTTTATGGTCTAACTCTCACATCCATTAATGACTACTAGAAAAACCACAGCTTTGACTACTAGATGGACCTTTGTCAGCAAACTAATGTCTCTACTTTTTAATATGTTGTCTAGGTTTGTCATCATAACTTTTCTTCCAAGGAGCATGCATCTTTTAATTTCATGGCTGCAGTCACCATCTGAAGTTATTTTGGGGCCCCAGAAAATAAAGTCTGACACTGTCTCCACTGTTTCCCCATCTATTTGCCATGAAGTGATGGGACCAGATGCCATGATCTTAGTTTTCTGAATGTTGAGTTTTAAGCCAACATTTTCACTTTCCTCCTTCATTTTAATCAAGAGACTCTTTAGTTCTTCACTTTCTGTCTTAAGGGTGGTGTTATATGCATATCTGAGGTTATTGATATTTCTCCCAGCAATCTTGATTCCAGCTTGTGCTTTATCCAGTCCAGCATATCTCATGATGCAATCTGCATATAGGTAAATAAGCAAGGTGACAATATACAGCCTTGATGTACTCTTTCCCCATTTGGGACCAGTCTGTTGTTCCGTGTCCAGTTCTAACTATTGCTTCTTGACTTGCATACAGATTTCTCAGGAGGCAGGTAAGGTGGTTTGGTATTCCCACATCTTTCAGAATTTTCCATAGTTTATTGTGATCCACACAGTCAACGGCTTTGGCATATCAATAAAGCAGAAATAGATGTTTTTCTAGAACGCTCATGTTTTTTCAATGATCCAACAGATGTTGGCCATTTGATCTCTAGTTCCTCTGCTTTTTCTAAAACCAGCTTGAACATCTGAAAGTTCATGGTTCACATACTGTTGAAGCCTGGCTTGGAGAATTTTGACCATTTACTTTGGTGTGTGAGATGAGTGCAATTATGTGGTAGTTTGAGCATTCTTTGGCATTGCCTTTCTTTGGGATTGAAATGAAAATTGATCTTTTCCAGTTCCATTGCTAAATTCTCCAAATTTGCTGACATATTGAGTGCAGCATCATCTTTTAGGATTTGAAATAGCTCAACTGCAATTTCATCACATCCACTAGCTTTGTTCATAGTGATGCTTCTTACGTCCCACTTTACTTTGCATTTCAGGATGTCTGGCTCTAGGTGAGTGATCACATCATTGTGATTATCTGAGTCATGAAGATTTTTTTTGGTATAGTTCTTCTGTGTATTTTTGCCATCTTTTCTTATATGTTTTTTCAATGATCCAACAGATGTTGGCCATTTGATCTCTAGTTCCTCTGCTTTTTCTAAAACCAGCTTGAACATCTGAAAGTTCATGGTTCACATACTGTTGAAGCCTGGCTTGGAGAATTTTGACCATTTACTTTGGTGTGTGAGATGAGTGCAATTATGTGGTAGTTTGAGCATTCTTTGGCATTGCCTTTCTTTGGGATTGAAATGAAAATTGATCTTTTCCAGTTCCATTGCTAAATTCTCCAAATTTGCTGACATATTGAGTGCAGCATCATCTTTTAGGATTTGAAATAGCTCAACTGCAATTTCATCACATCCACTAGCTTTGTTCATAGTGATGCTTCTTACGTCCCACTTTACTTTGCATTTCAGGATGTCTGGCTCTAGGTGAGTGATCACATCATTGTGATTATCTGAGTCATGAAGATTTTTTTTGGTATAGTTCTTCTGTGTATTTTTGCCATCTTTTCTTAATATCTTCTGCTTCTATGAGGTCCATATAATTTCTGTCCTTTATTGTGCTGCCCATCTTTGCATAAAACTTACCCTTGGTATCTCTGATTTTCTTGAAGAGATCTCTAGTCTTTCCCATTCTATTGTTTTCCTCTATTTCTTTGCACTTATCACTGAGGAAAATTTTCTTATCTCTCTTTGCTATTCTTTGGAACTCTGCACTCAAATGGGTATATCTTTCCTTTTCTCCTTTGCCTTTCACTTCTCTTCTTTTCATAACTGCTTGTAAGACCTCCTCAGATAACCATTTTGCCTTTTTCCATTTCTTTTTCTAGGGGATAGTCTTGATCCCTGCCTTCTGTACAATGGCACGAATCTCCATCCATAGTTCTTCAGGCACTCTATCAGATCTAATCCCTTGAATCTATTTGTCCCTTCCACTGTAAAGTCACATAAGGGGTTTGATTTAGGTCATACCCGAATGGTCTAGTGGTTTTCCCTACTTTCTTCAATTTAAGTCTGAACTTGGTAATAAGAAGTTCATGATATGAGCCACAGTTAGCTCCTGGTCTTGTTTTTTGCCGACTCTATAGAGCTTCTCCATCTTTGGCAGCAGAGAATATAATCAATCTGATTTCAGTGTTGACCATCTGGTGATGTCCATATGTAGAGACTTCTCTTGTGCTGTTGGAAGAGGATGTTTACTATGACCAGTGCATTCTCTTGGCAAAACTCTGTTAGCCTTTGCCCTGCTTCATTCTGTACTCCAAGGCCAAATTTTCCCATTACTCCAGGTATTTCTGGATTTTCTACTTTTGCATTCCAGTCCCCTCTAATGAAAAGGACATCTTTTTGAGGTTTTAGTTCTAGAAGGTCTTGTAGGTCTTCATAGAACTATTCAACTTCAGATTCTTCAGCATTATTGGTTGGGGCATAGGCTTGGATTAACGTTATATTGAATGGTTTGCCTTGGAAACGAACAGAGATCATTCTGTTGTTTTTGAGATTGTATCCAAGTACTGCATTTTGGGCTCTTTTGTTGACTATGATGGCTACTCCATTTCTTCTAAGGGATTCCTGCCCACAGTAGTAGATATAGAGGTAGTCTGAGTTAAATTCACCCATTCCAGTCAATTTTAGTTCTCTGATTCCTAGAATGTCGATGTTCATGTCTGTCATCTCCTGTTTGACCACTTCCAATTTGCCTTGATTCATGGACCTAGTAGCCCAGGTTCTATGCAGTTATTGTTTACAGCATTGAACTATTCTTCCATAGCCCATCACATCCACAACTGGATAGTGTTTTTGTTTCCCCTTCCTAATTCTTTTTGGAGTTAATTCTCGATCTCCAGTAGCTTATTTGGCACCTACCACCCTGATAAGTTCATCTTTCAGTGTTCTATCTTTTTGTCTTTTCATACTGCTCAAAGAAAAAGAGGGTGTGGATACTTTACTTCATAGTTCGCTTTACCCAGGAATGGAACCCAGGTCTCCTGCATTGCAAGCAGATTCTGTACTAGCTGAGCCACAAGGGAAGCCCAAGAATACTGGAGTGGGCAGCCTTTCCCTTCTCCAGGGGTTCTTCCCAACTTGGGGATCAAACCGAGGTCTCCTGCAGTGCAGGCAGATTCTTTACCCTCTGAATCTACCTAGGGACAAAAAAAGATGAATAAGCTTTCTGCCCTGGGATGGGGAAACTAGATTCAGGGAGTTTAGTTAGCAGGCTCACTCAAACATTCAAAGAGAGATGCTGATGGTCTAAACAGAGGCAGTGTTTATAGGCATGCATATGGACAGCTGGTCCAAGATTCACTTAGAAGACAGATTGTGTAAAGGACTTGTGACTCTGGATATGTGGAATGAGTTAAGCAGAGGAGGCAAGAACAACCCACAGTTTCTGAACTTGGAAATTAGAGGTAGCATGCATATTTGAAATGCAAGATGATTCCCTTTGGAAACACCCAGCGCAGCACTCAGGAACATTCATTTTGAAATGTCTAGTAGGTATCTATCACCACCATCACCATTACCATCATCATCCTTGTTATCAACCAAACCAAATTATTATGAAAAAGATTAAATAAAAATCCTTGCAGAGACATAAAAAGTAGAAATATTTTCTAGAAATGTGTTATTATTTTTTTACAATACATTGATTAGTTTTAGCTGGATGACATGAGAATTCTACAGTAAACAAGAGTATTTATTTACACAGAGTTTTAATTTGGTAGAAAAATTAAAGGATTTCTAATTTTTTCTACATATCAGCTATATAATTTGGGGCAAATAATTATTTCCTTATCTAGAAAATAGGAATGCTGATTCCTACTCTAAAAATTATCAGTAAAATTCATTGAAATGTTTCATAAGAGGTAGACCTCCTATATGTATTTTACATAATTTTTACTATGTCATTTTAAGCACATTTATAATTTTTTAAAACCTCTATCTGCTACCCTGAAGATGGTACAAGATAATATCCATGGTTCTGTGACTCTTTGATTTTCCAATTTAGCTTAACATTTTAAGACTTAGTTTTTTATTGTCCAGGGTTGTTTTTGTTAAGATTTTTTTTTAAATTGTAGAAAATAAGGACTCAAATTACTTCAAGTAAAAGGAAGTTGAATAAAAGGACACATATATGGGAATGTGTGAACACAAAAGTCTTCAAGAAAAAAAAAAATTAGTGATTCTTTCCAAATTTCTTCAAGGGTCTGCAAAGCCATGTTCATACTCTGTTCCTTTGTCTCTCTTTCCCTCTCTCTCAGATTATGCATTTCTGTTTCGTTTTTCTCTGGGGTTCCAATTCTTCACTTTTTCCTACTGTCTCATAATTTAGACTTGCATGTGGATCTTGACTTCTGAGGCCTCAACTCAACCTCTTTCCATAGACATTATATTAATTTGACCAAGGTCTTCCCATGTTCAGTTCAGTTCAGTCACTCAGTCATGTTTGACTCTCTGCGACCCCATGAATTGCAGCACACCAGGCCTCCCTGTCTATCACCAACTCCCACAGTTCACACAAACTCATATCCATCGGTCGGTGTTGCCATCCAGTCATCTCATCCTCTGTTGTCCCCTTCTTCTCCTGCCCCCAATCCCTCCCAGCATCAGAGTCTTTTCCAATCAGTCAACTCTTTGCATGAAGTGGCCGAAGTATTGGAGTTTCAGCTTTAGTATCATTCCTTCCAATGAACACCCAGGACTTATCTCCTTTAGAATGGACTGACTGGATCTTCTTGCAGTCCAAGGGACTCTCAAGTCTTCTCCAACACCACAGTTCAAAGCAGCAATTCTTTGGTGCTCAGCTTTCTTCACAGTCCAGCTCTCACATTCATACATGACCACTGGAAAAACCATATTCTTGACTAAACAGACCTTTGTTGGCAAAGTAATGTCTCTGCTTTTGAATATGCTATCTAGGTTGGCCATAAATTTCCTTTCAAGGAGTAAGTGTCTTTTAATTTCATGGCTGCAATCTTCCCATGTTAGGCTAGTGGAAAAGAACCTGCCTGCCAGTGCAGGAGCTGTAAAAGACACAAGTTTGATTCCTGGGTCAGAAAGATCTCTTGGAAGAGGGCACGGCAACCCACTCCAATATTCTTACCTTGAGACTCCCATGGACAGAGGAGCCTGGTGGGCTACAGCCCATAGGGTTGCACAGAGGCAGACACGACTGAAGCGACTTAGCATGTAGCACCCAGTACAAAACATAGCACCTGAACTTCAGCAGATCCTTGGCTTTGACCCTCCTTCAGAAGTGAGCAAGGATCGTTTCTATTAAGTAAGTATTTTTGCATCATTAAATTTTTTCAGGAAAAACAAAAACATAAGGAGGAAAGATGAGCTTGACTACTCCCTCACCTATTCTGGGCATTGAGAAGACTTTATACTCTACTCCCATACTTTATCATTATAGCCTGCAATTACATAAACCAGGAAAGACAACTGCTCCAAAATAGAGTGGAATCCCAGATGAGAAATAAAGTTGAATGAGGGTTGGAATTTAAGCACTGGCAGAAAAAAATTGTTTTGGAGAAGACTCTTGAGAGTACTTTGGACTGCAAGGAGATCCAATCAGTCCACCTTTAAGGAAATCAGTCCTGAATATTCATTGGAAGGACTGATGCTGGGACTGAAACTACAATACTTTGGGCACCTGAAGTGAAGAACTGACTCATTGGAAAAGACTCTGATGCTGGGAAAGATTGCCGACAGGAGGAGAAGGGGCCAATAGAGGATAAGATGGTTGGATGGCATCAGTGGCTCAACAGACAAGAGTTTGAGTAAGCTCCAGGAGTTGGTGATGGATAGGGAAGCCTGGTGTGCTGCAGTCCATGAGATCACAAAGAGTCAGCCACGACCAAGTGACTGAACTGAACTGAGAATAAATAGGGCAGAAAAATAGTTCTAAAGAGAATGTTATAAAAATAATGTTTCTTGAAATGATGTCTTTTCTAGCTAACATTGAAATAAAAACCCCAAACACTAGCTTATGAAACATACCCAAAACAAAATTTATCACCAGATTATCAATAACCTGAGAATGGTGAGTACTTTGTGGCCTTAAGTCTAATTAGGTCATGTGATTTTTCCCAAGACCCTTCTTAAGAACTAGTAGTTTATGCTTTGGTCAGATCATATTGAGAACCAGACAGTGTTTTAATAAATGAAGATTCAGTTTTAGATGTATCTCCAGTTAATTTACTCTCCTTCATTTCATCCTCCTAAATATTTCCAGCAAAGCACTTTTGTTGTTCAGTTACTAAGTCATCTCCTACTTTATGACTCCATGGACTGCAGTATGCCAGATTTCTCTGTCCTCCACTATCTCCCTGAGTTTGCTCAGATTCATGTCCATGGAGTCGGTGATACTATCTAACTATCTCATCCTTTGCCGCCTCCTCCTCCTGTCCTAAATCTTTTCCAACATCAGAGTCTTTTCATATAAGTCAGTTCTTTGAATCAGGTGGGCAAAGTATTGGAGTTTCAGTGTCAGCATCAGTCCTTTCAATGAATATTCAGGGTTGATTTCCATCAGGATTGACTGGTTTGATCTCCTTGCAGTCCAACAGATTCTCATGAGTCTTCTTCAACACCATAGTTAAAAAGCATCAATTCTTCAGCTCTTAGCCTTTTTTATGGTCCGACTATCACATTTGTACATGACTACTGGAAAAACCATAGCATTGACTAGACAAATCTTTGTCAGCAAAGTGATGTCTCTGCTTTTTAATAGGCTGTCTAGGTTTGTCTTAGCTTTCCTTCCAAGAAGAAGTGTCTTTGAATTTCATGGCTGCAGTCATATCCGCAGTGATTTTAGACTACTAGATAACATAATTAATCTTTCATGATCCAGTTAGTATTTCAAAAAAGATATATTTCATTGCTATTTTAGTGGTTAGTTCCTAAGTTTATTGATAGAATACAATAGTTTTATTTTGCATCTATTATAAAATTATTCTCAACACTTTATTGAGTGAGTGAAGTCGCTCAGTCGTGTCTGACTCTTTGCGACCCCATGGACTGTAGCCTACCAGGCTCCTCCTTCCATGGAATTTTCCAGGCAAGAGTACTGGAGTGGGTTGCCATTTCCTTCTCTACGGGATCTTCCCAACCCAAGAATTGAATCCAGGTCTCCTGCATTGCAGGCAGATGCTTTAATGGCTGAACCACCAGGCTAAAATATCAAAATCTATCTCTTAGCACTACAAATTTCTTAGACTTTAGACTCATGTTTACTCTATTGCACCTATTTACCCTAATTTCTCAAAAATCTAATCCAAATCAATAAAAGGATAAAGGGACTCAGATCCAATACACAGCTAATAAACATGTTCTTACCATGTGTTAATAACATGCAAAATAAGAAAAACATCAAGAAAACAAATTATTAGCTTTGTTTTTACAAAACTTAAGCTTCCAGAGGACAAGAATGTCATCTAACGTATATAGAATGTTGTGTACTGTTGGCAGTTGGATATTAAAATTCAATATTAACAAGTGGAACATAATTTACTGAGCCATTCCAATGCACAAGCAAATGGAAAAGTATTGAATATCTTGGGATTACTGAAATGCACTTTGATTTTATGCAACATCTTGTTAACTTTATCTGTTTTTCATAGCTTTTTTCCATTAGAGGGAGGGAGAAGGGAAAATTGGATCAAGGTCCTGGTTTTTAATATGAGGCATCAACACTATGAAAAAAAATCAAAGACACATTAATAAACTAAATATTACCTCCCACTGCTCTCTGGCTACCAGGCACACACAGTTCTTTCCACTGGACTCCTAAGAGGGCCTTCAATAAAGTGA
This sequence comes from Madoqua kirkii, assembly GCA_006408675.1. Lineage (NCBI taxonomy): Eukaryota > Metazoa > Chordata > Mammalia > Artiodactyla > Bovidae > Madoqua > Madoqua kirkii. Next base: position 4,128 of record SJYC01144305.1, on the reverse strand, counting down.
AACTGTGAGTTTGACATTTCTCTTGCTCACTGCCAGGAAATTCTAAATTGAGTCCCAGTTGTTTTCCAGATTAATCCACTGGAGAGAACAGAATCTGAACACAGTATTTTACAACTTTTTGAAAATTCATTTAGGCTAAATTTAGGTTTGGTATATGTATATATCCCTAATTATAAAACACTCCTCTTACATCAAGTACACACTAGTAACATGACTGTTAAAAAGACGAGGTAAGCATTTTTAATAGGGAAGAGCAAATTTTCGATGAATAACAGGAACCAAATGTTTATTTAAGAAATCCCAAATACACTATAATTCAAAAACTGGTCTGCTTACAAAAATTCACCTAGTTCCTCTCTGAAAATCATAAAAAGAGAGAAAAACATCTAGTAACAGCTTAGCTGTTTGAGTTATATTTGGGAAGAAAAGAGTATTTTTTAAGAAATCTCACTCAATGAAACCTGATGCTTTGTTGGAGTCTTCTTCATTCATATGTCAACCAGGTAAATGTACAAGGTGAGTTTTTATAATCAAAAGATGCTCTCGATTTCCATATTTGCTTTCTGATCTTTTCCAACACACACTGGGAATGGTTCCCCAAATAAGGTACCTCAACATCTTTCCTGGTGAAGAATGCAGTGGGTTCATTCCTTGGATACGTGCAGCGTCAAGTACATTACACCTGGGCAATTTCTATTGACAGAAATTGAATGGAATTGCACTTCCAGGCTTTTTAAGAGCTTATTTGGTGTTTCACATGAGACTTTATTAAAAATAGCGCAGCTCTCAAAAACCTTTTAAGGCACTGGATGCTTTTTAAAAATCTAATAAATATGGATGGCTGATTAAGGAAATGTATTTTATATACTGTATGTTAATGCTGTTTTTTTTTTCTCTCATTTTCTGTCTTTTTTTCCCCTTTGCTTTTTCTGAGAGCTTCAAGTAATAAACTAACTTTCAAAAAGGGTCGACTATTATCTATACCACAAATTCTTTCATCCTAGTGGAAACTCCATCCTCCCTTTGCCCTACTCTATTCATTAAAAGCAGTTTCAGTGTACTGCATGTGTGCTAAGTCACTTCAGTTGTGTATGATTCTTCATGACCCTATGGGCCCTGGCCTGCCAAGCTCCTCTGTCCATGGGATTCTCCAGGCAAGAATACTGGAGTGGATTGCCATGCCCTCCCCCAGGGAATCTTCCCAACCCAGGGATCTAGCCCTCATCTTTTTTGGCCCCTTCATTGGCAGTCAGATGCTCTACCACTAGTGCTACTAACAAACAAGTCAGATTTATTCTTCCAACAACTTTTCAGGTAGATATTCTTCCCAGTCTAGGGAGTAGGAACTGAGGCTCAGATGATTTAATAATTTTCTCAGTGTCACACATTTCAGTTCAGTTCAGTCGCTCAGTTGTGCCTGACTCTTTGTGACACCATGAATCGCAGCACGCCAGGGCTCCCTGTCCATCACCATCACCCAGAGTTTGCTGACTCACGTCCATAGAGTCCGTGAGGCCATCCAGCCATCTCATCCTTGGTTGTCCCCTTCTCCTCCTGCCCCCAGTCCCTTCCAGCATCAGAGTCTTTTCCAATGAGTCAACTCTTTGCATGGGGTGGCCAAAGTACTGAAGTTTCAGCTTTAGCATCATTCTTTCCAAAGAAATCCCAGGGCTGATCTCCTTCAGAATGGACTGGTTGGATCTCCTTGCAGTCCAAGGGACTCTCAAGAGTCTTCTCCAACACCACAGTTTAAAAGCATCAATTCTTCTGTGCTCAGCCTTCTTCACAGTCCAACTCTCACATCCATACATGACCACAGGAAAAACCATAGCCTTGACTAAATGGACCTTAGTCGGCAAAGTAATGTCTCTGCTTTTGGATATAGTATCGAGGTTGGTCATAACTTTTCTTCCAAGGAGTAAGCGTCTTTTAATTTCATGGCTGCAGTCACCATCTGCAGTGATTTTGGAGCCCCCCAAAATAAACTCTGACACTGTTTCCACTGTTTCCCCATCTATTTCCCTGCATATAATTTAAATAAGCAGGGTGACAATATACAGCCTTGACATACTCCTTTTCCTATTTGGAACCAGTCTGTTGTTCCATGTCCAGTTCTGTTACTTCCTGACCTGCATACAGATTTCTCAAGAGGCAAGTCAGGTAGTCTGGTATTCCCATCTCTTTCAGAATTTTCCACATTTATTGTGATCCACACAGTCAAAGGCTTTGGTGTAGTCACACATTTAGTAGGTGGTAAAGCCAATGCTGACAAATATTCTTCTGGTGCTTATGGTTATTATTGGTGTTTGGTTCCTGGTAGCTCAGATGGTAAAGAATCTGCATGCAATGCAGGAGACACAGATCCAATCCCTGGGTCAGGAAGATCCGCTGGAGGAGGGTATGGCAATCTACTCCAGTATTCTTGTCTGGAGAATCCCATGGACAGAGGAGCCTATCAGGCCACAGTCCATAATGTCACAAAGAGTTGGACAGAACTCAATGACTAACACACAATAGGGGGAAAGTAATTTTTGTATACTGTGTTTTTCAATCCTGATTTGATTATCTGAGTTTTAGATTCTGACTCCAAACTTGATGTACTTCTCCTTACATATAATCAAAGCCAACCAATTGAGAATCTTGTGAAGCAACAATCAGATGACCCAAACAATGGTAACTCTTACATAACAGACTTAGTGTTTCTGCAAACAAAGAAAATGTCTCCTCTCCAAACATTGATTCTAGATAATTCTATATCATTCTCTTTTTTCCTGAGCCAATACCAAGTTTAGGTGTTTGTAATGAGAAACTCCTTGGGAAACTATCATTTTCAGAAAAAAAAAGTTTTTAATCTTCAACTTAGAATTCTTGGGTAGAAAGCAAAAAAGTCAATAAAGGGATGAGTGGAATGTTTTGAGCATAGTTGCACTGGGGCTCTTGGAAACCCACACGCATGCACTGGGAAGTCTACAAAGGTAGTTCAGCCAGGTTCCTGGGCAAACCAAGAGTTACGTTTTCCAGAAGTGGACATGTCTGGAGGGGTGCTCAGTGTGCACAAAAATCTGTTTCTCAGTTTTATTGTTTATTAAATGATCAACATCTTAAAATATTTAAGGTGAAAGTGCTGGTTGTTCAGTCATGTGTGACTCTTTGGGACCCCACGGACCGTAGTCCACCAGGCTCCTCTGTCCATGGGATTCTCAGGAAAGGATACTGGAGTGGGTTGTCATTTCCTTCTCCAGGGGAGCTTCCTGACCCTGAATTGAACCCAGGTCTCCTGAATTGAGGGCAGATTCCTTACCATCTGAGCCAACAGGGAGCTTGGTAGGTGATAAATCACAGAAAGTGATTATTTTTTAAAAATACACACTCCATGTAGTTCACCATTTTGTAACCTATTAAATTTAATTCAACTTCTAAGTTTAATTTATACTTTCATGCAAAAAAAGTAAGAAAACCAAAGCTTCAATAGAAGTTTGTTCTGAAAGGAATGGTGCTACTATGATTTTAGAGGTGCTAGAATACAAACAATTTACATAGAAAAACTTCAAAAGGCATTACAACTGAGAACTTATATTCAATAAAATCTTTTAATAAATATAATGCTTATTTATATAAGGTTCACAATTATTTTAAGTTAACAGAAATTAGTTGTAATGTTGTATACAAAATTTGTCAAGCGACTCTCTGTAGGTCATCAGAAAGTAGTCTAAAAATCCTTTTAGAAAAAGATTTTTTTTTAGATAGAATTTTTATTTCTGAGGTAGCATGGTCTCACGTAGTTGTAGAATTCATAGCTCTCATCTCTTTGGTTATATCCATGGGATAAAAGGATGACTTCTACATCTTCTGACAGCAGACTCCATTAAATGCTTACCATCTCACATAAGGACCAATTGTTTAAGGCAGGATGGTAATATAATCTTTGGAAGACTGGGTCTTATTATCCATTTTAAAGCAGTCTCTTGAAAATTATTTTGGTCAGTTCTTTGTCCTTACTACATCATTGACTAAAATAATAAAGTCCTTCTTCCCTATATGTTTCTCAATCTATTAAGGCATATATGAATATATGACTGATTATTTAATTAGAAAAATAAACCAAAGCATGTCCCAACAAACAGATAA
>SJYC01144302.1:0-34846 GCA_006408675.1 Madoqua kirkii | reverse complement strand
CAGCCATCTCATCCTCAGTCGTCCCCTTCTCCTCCGGCCCCCAATCCCTCCCAGCATCAGAGTCTTTTCCAGTGAGTCAACACTTTCCATGAGGTGGCCAAAGTACTGGAGTTTCAGCTTTAGCATCATTCCTTCCAAAGAAATCCCAGGGCTGATCTCCTTCAGAATGGACTGGTTGGATCTCCTTGCAGTCCAAGGGACTCTCAAGAGTCTTCTCCAACACCACAGTTCAAAAGCATCAATTCTTCGGTGCTCAGCCTTCTTCACAGTCCAACTCTCACATCCATACATGACTACTGGAAAAACCATTGTTATAGTAATACAAATTATCGAATTTTATTCCTTATTTATACACACTACCCTATTTTTGGTGAGTGATTTAGACATCCTTGTTCACAGATGCAGTCCCTATGCTAGTCCTATCACAGGTCATTCCTTTTTTTTGGGATATGTCATTCTTTATTGACCTTATGTAAATGCATACTTTTTTTAGGGGTAAGTCTATTATCTATGATTCCATTTGTTATATAGACTTGCTTTTAGTTTTGTAACATTAAAACTTTTATTATGCTGTTTTTGAAAACATGCTGAAATAAACAAATGAAGTCACTTACCAAAATCACTTCCAAGTTAATCATTGATTTTGCCTCACAAACAAACTCAACAACTTTGATCCCTTCTGTAACAGAGGAAGTATTTAATAATTTTTGGCTTTTCTTCTGTCTGACCCCTGCTTTCTCAGTCTAATCCAATTCAGTGGGGAGGAAGAAGGAACTGAATAGAGCCCAGCTTTTGGTTGAACAATTAACTAAAATAATCAACCACCATCTGCTCTTTTCTTCATCCTAGAATTTCTTTTTGTTCTCTCAGCTCATTATTTTTCTTTTTGTTTATTTAAATTTCTGCAGAAATTAAAAAGTGAAGTGAAGTCGCTCAGTCATGTCCAACTCCTTGCGACCCTGTGGACTGTAGCCCACTAGGCTCCTCCATCCGTGGGATTCTCCAGTTGAGAATACTGGAGTGTGTTGCCTTTTCCTTCTCCAGGGGATCTTCCCAACCCAGGGATCAAATCTGTGTCTCCCACATTGCAGGCAGACACTTTAACCTCTGAACCACCAGGGAAAATAAAAGTACTTTAAAAAAAAAAAGGCAGCTATTTTTGCATTACAGGGCGAACCAGAGGCTGCTGTTTTATTTTGGAAAACACTTATACCAAAGCAAGGCCTCTCCTGGAAAGAAAGAGGTAATCTAGGCTAACTGAACTGCTCCACTAAATAATAGGAATATGATTTTATTTGTGGACTGGGTGGCATCTTCAAAAGATATAATTTTGAGCTGGGGGAAGTAGAACGATCGAGGATTCTGGGGTTGGGGGAGGGCACGAGAGAATGGCGACACGAAAGAGTAAGTGTTCCTGAAAGAGGAATGTGCATGGGTCCCGAAGCTTGGGGATGAGTCTGACAAATCTTTGTGAAAGAAAAGATCAGAGGGATGGTAGCTCTTGGGAGTAGTGAGTACTGATATGCAATTCAAAGTTATCTTTGTTGCTGTTCCGTCACTAAGTCATGTTGACTCTTTTGCAACCCCACAGACTGCAGACCTCCAGGCTCCTCTGTCTATGGGGTTTCCCAGCCAAGAATACTGGATTTGGTTTCCATTTCCTTCTCCAGGGAATCCTCCTGACCCAGGCATCGAACACATGTCTTCTCCATTGCAGGTGGATTATTTAAGCACTGAGCCACCAGGGAAGCCCCAAAGTTATCTTTATGTTGTTAAGATTACTTGGAAGATTGTGTCCTGGCCATTCCTTACAATAGCCTACAATTTGCTGAGACCTGGCGGGATGACAGGCTTATCTTGGTGTGAAGCTGACTGGCCTCTGTCCATTGTAGTACAGAGATGACCAAGTATGTCAGAAAAGTCCCCAGCAGCATCTGGACCAAGAGAGGAGAAGAGATGTGCTCTATACGTGTACCCCAAGGTCCTCACAAACACTGTGGGACATGGGAGTGCATTTCCTACAGTCTCCCGGTATGAGGGCTGGATGCTAAATAAAACCGTAACAATGGAGTATATAAAACATTGGAAAGCTATGGATACATTTAAGATAGATAATTTTTCTCTTAGGTTATACTAAAGTCCTTAACAGATTCCCAATTTGAAAACTGTCTTTTAAAATAAACACAGCTCTAAAAGTTGTGGGAAACATTCTCTACTACAATAAAGGTTTTTAAAATTTTAGAGTCAGAGATTTCTAATAAAAATGATAAAACATTGGATCCTTTCATCAGAAAAATGCATCTATACATATACATATAATATTTTGTCTAAAATTTAAAATTTTTATTAAACAAACCCAGAAACTCTTATTTTCTCTCCTTAAAATTTAATAATTTTATATGGCAATTTGTTTCTGTTGGTTACTTTTTTATATTACAATGAGTACCTTTACCCACTCCTAGTTATACCCTTGATGATTGATTGTTTCATTTACTCTATTTTCAGAAACTTCTATCACTTTTGTTAATGTTTTCTTGCATATCACCTTCCCTCATACTCTCTTAATATACTTTGATTGTGTTCCTCAAACCTGTCTTTTGTGAGCTATGCTAGAACTGCATATGAGGGTGAGGAGTAGAATTATTTTGTTCATTACTTCATCTGCAGCATCTTGCACAACAGCTGGACTTGTCTGATACTCAAATCAATATGAAAATAATTATTTCATTCATTTCTTGTTAGCATTTACTAGTAAAACACAGATTCCTAAGGATTCTGCCTAGGAACCATCATATTTTTTAAGACACAGATAAATCTGATGCAAGTGGTCCACAGAAACATCACTCATCTTCAAAGAGGAAAATCATGAGAACAGGTCAAAAGTAAGGAACAATTCAGTTTGAGGGAGGGGCAGCCAGGACCGATGTGTTTCTAAGGCCCTTACTGAAGCATTCTACAGGATGAGCAAATGAGGGCCAAAAGGTTCTCTCTTTCAATTCTTGGTTCTTCTGATGGCCCCAGGAGGCCCCAACAATGGGGAGCAGGAGGAAGGATGCTGTGCCCATTAGGCTGGCAGTGAGTCTTGGCAATTTGAACTCCCCTAAACTTTTTGGTTTTTCCAGTAGTCCTCCCCATGCAAATTCTTTATATTGGGATTTCCCCTGCCCACTGCTCCCTTTTCAGTGGGACAGACGTAAGAGAACATAAGGGAATCTATTAACAGTAACTACCAAAGAATCTGCCTGTAATGCTAGGAGACGCAGAAGACATGGGTTCCACCCCTGGGCTGGGAAGATCCCCTAGAGGAGAGCATGGCAACCCACTCCAGTACTCTTGCCTGGAGAATCCCATGGACAAAGGAGCCACAGTCCCTGGGGTTGCAAAGAATCAGACACAGCTGAAGCAACTGAACACACAGCATGCACTAAAGGATTATTCTGATGTGTGAATACTAAAATTTGCATTACATTTCTTCAGAATCTTATAAAAATCAACATTCTTTTCATTATATTTCACCATGAAGAATGTAGGAGGAGAAGAAAACTATTACCAATATCGTTTTTTGCGACCTACAGATAGAAAAATGTTAACGGAGTTTACCAAATAATAAACTCCACATGGGCAGGAAGATTTCCCCCCTAATTTTTTTTACTGTGTTAAATACATGTAACATAAATTTTTTCTCTTAAAACCATTTTAGGGTACAGTTCAGAGGTATTAAATGCATTCATACTGCTGTGCAACCACCGTCCATCTCCAGGGCTCTTTTCAGGCTGCCAAACTGAAACTTTGTATCTATTAAACAATAATTCTCCATTCTTTCTTGCCCCCAGCCCCTGACAATCACCACCCTACTGTCTGTCTCTGAATCTGCCTACTCTAGGTGCTCTTGTAAGTGGAATCAGATAGTATCTGTCTTTTTGTGACTAATTTATCTTACATAGCAAAAGTTTCCCAAGTTTTATCCACCTTGCAACATGTGTCAATTTCCTTCTTTTTTAAGGCTGAATGATATTCCACTGTATGTATATACCATTAGCTTATCCATTCATCCACCAGTTGGTTCATGAACAGGAATTTTTATCTGTTTTGTTCACTGCCACAGCACTAGTACTTAGAAGAATTTCTGGCTTCTATTAGGTCTTCAGCGGTTATTTGTTAAATAAATGAGTAATGAACAGTTAAAAATGTGGTCTTGAGTATTCTTAAAGCAGCGTTATGTCCACTGAATTAGTTGTAAATATTGAAACAAGTCTGCTTCTTACTTGGTGGTGTCTTCTAATCTCTTCTGTTCCTCCACTGTATCCTTCTGATTCTTTCTTTTTATTATCTCTTCAATATCTATTTTATTAATTCCTCTTATCTTTTATTCTCCATTTCTCAGACAAAATTAATAAAGCACTGATACATTACACAGCAACGTGAATAAAGGCAGGGTCGATTGATCCAATAAACAGTATTGGGTTGGCCAAAAATTTTGTTCAGGTTTTTCTGTAAAATGTTTTTTCTGTAGCAGAAAAAACCTGTGAAATGTTATAGAAAAAAACTGAAATTTTTGGCCAACCTAATATTTGAGTACCAGGTCCCCTTACTAGTATGGAGACCATGATACTTAGTATTGGCTCCTAAGATCTTAATTTAGGACTGTATTTTCAGATCTTTAAAATGCTGAGCATTACTCAAATGAAGTTCAGTTATAAGTGTTAGTCACTCAGTTGTGTCCAATTCATTGTGACCCCCATAGACTACATGCAGCCTGTCAGACTCTTCTGTCCATGGAATTCTCCAGGCAAGAATACTGGAAAGTGAAGTCGCTCAGTCGTGTCCAACTCTTTGCGACCCCATGGACCTTTTCACCATGAAGAATGTAGGAGGAGAAGAAAACTATTACCAATATCGTTTTTTGCGACCTACAGATAGAAAAATGTTAACGGAGTTTACCAAATAATAAACTCCACATGGGCAGGAAGATTTCCCCCCTAATTTTTTTTACTGTGTTAAATACATGTAACATAAATTTTTTCTCTTAAAACCATTTTAGGGTACAGTTCAGAGGTATTAAATGCATTCATACTGCTGTGCAACCACCGTCCATCTCCAGGGCTCTTTTCAGGCTGCCAAACTGAAACTTTGTATCTATTAAACAATAATTCTCCATTCTTTCTTGCCCCCAGCCCCTGACAATCACCACCCTACTGTCTGTCTCTGAATCTGCCTACTCTAGGTGCCTCTTGTAAGTGGAATCAGATAGTATCTGTCTTTTTGTGACTAATTTATCTTACATAGCAAAAGTTTCCCAAGTTTTATCCACCTTGCAACATGTGTCAATTTCCTTCTTTTTTAAGGCTGAATGATATTCCACTGTATGTATATACCATTAGCTTATCCATTCATCCACCAGTTGGTTCATGAACAGGAATTTTTATCTGTTTTGTTCACTGCCACAGCACTAGTACTTAGAAGAATTTCTGGCTTCTATTAGGTCTTCAGCGGTTATTTGTTAAATAAATGAGTAATGAACAGTTAAAAATGTGGTCTTGAGTATTCTTAAAGCAGCGTTATGTCCACTGAATTAGTTGTAAATATTGAAACAAGTCTGCTTCTTACTTGGTGGTGTCTTCTAATCTCTTCTGTTCCTCCACTGTATCCTTCTGATTCTTTCTTTTTATTATCTCTTCAATATCTATTTTATTAATTCCTCTTATCTTTTATTCTCCATTTCTCAGACAAAATTAATAAAGCACTGATACATTACACAGCAACGTGAATAAAGGCAGGGTCGATTGATCCAATAAACAGTATTGGGTTGGCCAAAAATTTTGTTCAGGTTTTTCTGTAAAATGTTTTTTCTGTAGCAGAAAAAACCTGTGAAATGTTATAGAAAAAAACTGAAATTTTTGGCCAACCTAATATTTGAGTACCAGGTCCCCTTACTAGTATGGAGACCATGATACTTAGTATTGGCTCCTAAGATCTTAATTTAGGACTGTATTTTCAGATCTTTAAAATGCTGAGCATTACTCAAATGAAGTTCAGTTATAAGTGTTAGTCACTCAGTTGTGTCCAATTCATTGTGACCCCCATAGACTACATGCAGCCTGTCAGACTCTTCTGTCCATGGAATTCTCCAGGCAAGAATACTGGAAAGTGAAGTCGCTCAGTCGTGTCCAACTCTTTGCGACCCCATGGACCATAACCTACCAGGCTCCTCTGTCCATGGGATTTTCCAGGCAAGAGTACTGGAGTAGGGTGCCATTTCCTTCTCCAGAGGATCTTCTCAACCCAGGGATCGAACCCATGTCTCCCACATTGCAGGCAGATGCTCTACTGTCCTTCTCCAGGGGATCTTCCTAACCCATGGATCAAATCCAGGACTTCTGCATTGCAGGTAGATTCTTTACTGTCTGAACCACCAGGGATGCCTGTGTAAAGTATTTACTAAAACTGCTTAATTCAAGCAATAGGAAATCTATTTTAAAGACAATATTTCCTAAAAGTAGTGATGAAGTTTAATGTCTACATTTATCCAAGTTAAAGTACCTTTGAAGAGCATTTTATCACACTTATCTATACCAAATACATATCTGAAAGAAATTGACTTCAATGTCAAGTCAAATGAGCTTGGGCATATTCAGAGTAGTTTGGTGGCAGAACAATTTGCAAGGCCTAGAGCTAAAAATAATTGAAGGCATATTATTCAATTTTTTTTTGAAATTGCTTGCTGGCTAGAGTCCAGTGCATATTGTTTCAGGTCTAACTGGAGTTTATAAACACCGAAAGATGGGAATTTGCAGTGTCAATAGTGGCAGAACAATAGCTCTGTTGAGCTCAACAAAATTCAATCTTGCAACAGAATTTCCTGTTTTCCTCCTTGCTTTTTATACCTTCAACATTACAACTTACAAAAAAAGAAAAGGAAAAGATAAAGCATTCTTTTCCTAGACTCAGAAATGTTGCATCATGCCTCCTTTCTCTAGAAAACAAACCAAGAGCCTTGTGCCCTTCATCTTTTCAGATTCCTAGATTCCTTAAGCGAGGCCTGTCTCCACCGGAGCATAGCGAGCACAGATCTGCACGCCTTACATTGGCAATGATGCCCTGGTGGGCTTGACATCGGTTGTGGCAGTTTGATAGGTTTAGAGTCGCTCCACTGTAATATCCCATCAGTGTTTTAAAAGAACAGAACTGCATGAAATGCAGAAGAGGTTCTCAAAGCATGGAACAGTGATAGCATGCAGATAGACAGAAAATCATACGGTCAGTAGTTAATTGTGCTTGTAAACGGTTTAACACCCATGGGATCAGGCTGGATATCTGACATAAAGCCACCAGAGGGTCCCCAAGGCAATCTTCATGTCCCTGAAATAATGCCCGCACATACCACCAACGTTCTTCTCTCCAACATAGCCTGAAATGTCAACGGCTTTTTCGGGTTATACAACTACCTAGTTATTTTCTTAGAAACAATACTGAAGTTTATCAAATGGTTCAAGGAGATGTTGAAAAGTCCTCCATATATTAGCATGAATTATTATGTGAAATTATTAATAGCTCATATAACTTTGAACATATCACAGGTCCTAGGAAGGTGGAGAGAACTAAGATACTAATACATCAAGGTAACACAAGGTGGGTATTTGATAACTCCAATATCTGAAACTTTTGTGGACTTTTACTAAATTTTTTATTAGTCATTTTTTTCTTGTTTCCTCTAGCTTGATAAATTTGTAAGTGAATGTTGGACATAAGGTATGAAAACTTCTGGGGACATCTTGCTTCTTTTAGTAAGTAGTTATGGTAAGGAAAATTCACCTTAATCCAGTCTGAAGTTGCAACTGAGCTTAGTTTGAAGCTGAGTTTAGCCTGCAGTACAGGTCAGTTTATTTCTGGTTCATCATACTATTAAAAGAATAACTCATTAGGAGTCAAAAGTGAAATCCAAATTGTTGATTAGGTCTCTGCTCCATAATGATTGCTGAATTCCATTTTTGTCTCTCAAGCTCTGGTCTGATTTCTGACCAGTCATCCTTCAGTTACAAATTTGCAAATACCTTGAGAGTAAAGGCATCACAGAATGTTGTGTTGGTTTACTTTCCTTCTCTTCAACTATCTGACTTTCAAGTACTTTGTGCCTTAGAATTTCTCCAGTATCTTCAAACAGATAATGGGCAATGTGTGTGTGTGTGTGTGTTTGTGTGTGTGTGTGTGCATGCCTGTGTATTTTGATCTAGCTTTTCACTTTTCCAATTTTCTTGGAAAGTTATTGGTCTGCAATAAGCTAGTCTGTCAGAGCCAAAGCAGAGGTCTTCAGGAGTATTTGTAATTAACATAGCATACTAAGGGAGAAGCCATGGAAGAGGAAAGACAGAATAAGCTTTCATATTTTTATGGGCTCTTTTTCACTTCCGGGAGTTTCTTTCTACTCACTGACTTGCCATGTGCTCAGACTCCTCTTCATGGTCTCACACACTGACCTGCCTCTGAGCACCATTTCTTCAGAAACATTACCTTAATGGCTATAGTGAATGACATTTTGAAATCCTTTTGAAAATTGATTTTGAAAATCTTTCATTCATTCCTGTTGTGTGCCCTGGGCATTCTCACTGGAGAAAACTTCAAAGAAATAACTATCATCCCAATAATTTTTCATAGCAAAGGATAAGTGGTAGTTCTTCCATCACTTAGGAAAAAATCACAGGCCCATGGAATCAGTAGGGAACTTAGAAAATTCAGTCTAGTTTCTTATGAAGATGCCAACTTGCCTGAGGTATCACACTATTTGAAGAGAGGAACAAACAGTAAGTGTCTTCTTTTTGTCCACGCCTCTTTCAGAGAGTCTATTGCTTGCAGTAAAGCAGTTACTTCATGGGAAGATTTAAGCTGATAATAACTCTTAGACTCTACATCTATAATGTCCTCTCTGGAGAGAAAAAAAATCTTTTGTGATTGTTGCCTAACAATCTCGTCCCATACCCTAGACTTTTTGGCCTAGACTGTCCGAGGATGACTGTGATTTTAAACCTTTAATGTTGCTGTGTAAGTTCAGTTCTCCGTGAAACAGACATTTGCATGCAGAAAGTTTATTAAGAAAGCTTGCAGGGGAGTGTAAAAAGGTTGGGCAAAGGGGGTGAAACTACAACAAAGGCTCACTCAATCTTGTGAGTACTCCGGAGCTGGACGCTGCCCTCACAGTGGTCCTGACCTAGGCAGGGAGGAAGTCTACAGGTTTCAATTAGTCACATGATGCAGGCTGACCTCAGAGAAAGGGTGTGGCCTTGGGCAGACGGCTGTCTCTGGTGAAGGATAATTCCCAGAGAAGGACTCACTTGAGAGCCATTAAATGATAAGTCTTTCAGGGCTCATTCCTGGAAGGCCAACTTGGGAAATACCATACAGCATCTACTATGGGTTCTTAATTAAAGCAAAATCTAGAACAAGTAAAAGCTGAAAGGAAGTCATTAAAGATAAAATCCAAACAAACTAAAATGCATCTCTATTTGTCTCTCTGTTGTCTTTGAAATAAATAGCAGAGACCAACAGTCTGAAATGAAATAACCTAATGGTTTTATTCATAAATGTTTTATACTTGTTATCGAAGAGAAGTCATTAAGAAAGCTTGTAAACTTCATGTTCATCTGTCTGATGAAGGATATCAGAGTTCGGGTAATTGCTTTCTAAAGGGTGCTTTCACTGTTTTCTTGTGCCTTGTGCAGGTTTTACTGAGAGGCTTAATAAAATAATTGTGTTGATGTCAAAGCAACTAAAAAGCAGACATCATTCTCCAGTCATGCACATCACCATCTGAAGAGCGGAATAAATATTCATTTACTAAGAACAGTCACTGTATAGTCAAAGGAATTTTGTATTTGACCTTAGCAATGATGGCAAGTATCCACTAATATATTTAACGAAAGGAGTTAATGTTCTTCAGTACAAGAGCTATCATGTTAATAGTTTTATTGAATTAGTTTAAGAACATGAATAAAGTATATGATCTCTAAAATTGTCAAACTCCAAATTTTAAGAAATAATTTAAACGATCAACAAGGAAAACTTTCGTAATGAGTTATTTATAAGCAATTTCAGCTTCTTCTGAATTAAATGTAAGTTTTTATTGCTATCTTGAAATTCTAAATCGTATGTCCTCTTTATCCTGATGAGATTCAGTTGGGTCTTTGCATATGTGCAAGTATTCTTAGAAGTCAAGTTGTACAGGACATGAATTTGAGATTAACAATCTCGTCCCATACCCTAGACTTTTTGGCCTAGACTGTCCGAGGATGACTGTGATTTTAAACCTTTAATGTTGCTGTGTAAGTTCAGTTCTCCGTGAAACAGACATTTGCATGCAGAAAGTTTATTAAGAAAGCTTGCAGGGGAGTGTAAAAAGGTTGGGCAAAGGGGGTGAAACTACAACAAAGGCTCACTCAATCTTGTGAGTACTCCGGAGCTGGACGCTGCCCTCACAGTGGTCCTGACCTAGGCAGGGAGGAAGTCTACAGGTTTCAATTAGTCACATGATGCAGGCTGACCTCAGAGAAAGGGTGTGGCCTTGGGCAGAGCGGCTGTCTCTGGTGAAGGATAATTCCCAGAGAAGGACTCACTTGAGAGCCATTAAATGATAAGTCTTTCAGGGCTCATTCCTGGAAGGCCAACTTGGGAAATACCATACAGCATCTACTATGGGTTCTTAATTAAAGCAAAATCTAGAACAAGTAAAAGCTGAAAGGAAGTCATTAAAGATAAAATCCAAACAAACTAAAATGCATCTCTATTTGTCTCTCTGTTGTCTTTGAAATAAATAGCAGAGACCAACAGTCTGAAATGAAATAACCTAATGGTTTTATTCATAAATGTTTTATACTTGTTATCGAAGAGAAGTCATTAAGAAAGCTTGTAAACTTCATGTTCATCTGTCTGATGAAGGATATCAGAGTTCGGGTAATTGCTTTCTAAAGGGTGCTTTCACTGTTTTCTTGTGCCTTGTGCAGGTTTTACTGAGAGGCTTAATAAAATAATTGTGTTGATGTCAAAGCAACTAAAAAGCAGACATCATTCTCCAGTCATGCACATCACCATCTGAAGAGCGGAATAAATATTCATTTACTAAGAACAGTCACTGTATAGTCAAAGGAATTTTGTATTTGACCTTAGCAATGATGGCAAGTATCCACTAATATATTTAACGAAAGGAGTTAATGTTCTTCAGTACAAGAGCTATCATGTTAATAGTTTTATTGAATTAGTTTAAGAACATGAATAAAGTATATGATCTCTAAAATTGTCAAACTCCAAATTTTAAGAAATAATTTAAACGATCAACAAGGAAAACTTTCGTAATGAGTTATTTATAAGCAATTTCAGCTTCTTCTGAATTAAATGTAAGTTTTTATTGCTATCTTGAAATTCTAAATCGTATGTCCTCTTTATCCTGATGAGATTCAGTTGGGTCTTTGCATATGTGCAAGTATTCTTAGAAGTCAAGTTGTACAGGACATGAATTTGAGACCATTTTGTTATTAGAGAGAATGGAGAAATATTCTTTTATATGATAAAATCAAATAAGAAATTAAGGAGCAATTTGAAGGATGAAAAAAGCCCTCTTATTAATATTCATCTGTATTTCCTTTAAGAAGTCTGAGAATCCTGATTTTTCACACCCAGTCTAATTTAAAAATAAAAGCTAATGACTGGAGGACTATAAAACCATCTGGTTTTCTTGTGCTCTCAAAGTCTAAGTCATGAAAGAAACCCACATAAAATTTGCAGAAATATGTGTATGATGTGACTCAAGAGATTTCTCAAAACCATTTTTCATTTCAATCCCAAAGAAGGGCAATACCAAAGAATGTTTCACTACCGCACAATTGCACTCATTTCACATGCTAGCAAAGTAATGCTCAAAATCTTCCAAGCTAGGATTAAACAGTACGTGAACCAAGAACTTCCAGGTGTTCAAGCTGGATTTTAAAAGGCAGAGGAACCAGAGACATCTTGCCAATGTCCGTTGTATTATATAAAAAGCAACAGAGTTCCAGAAAAACATCTACTCTGTTTCATTGACTATGCTAAAGCCTTTGACTGTGTGGATCACAACGAACTGCGGAAAATTCTTAGAGATAGGAATACAGACCAGCTAACCTGCCTCCTGTATAACCTGCATGCTGGTCAAGAAGCAACAGAACTGCACATGGAACAGCAGACTGGTTCACAAGTGAGAAAGGAGTACATCAAGGCTGTATATTGTCACCCTGCTTATTTAATTTATATGCAAAGTATGTCATGCAGAATGCTAGGCTGGATGAAGCAAAAGCTGGAATCAAGATTGCCAGGAGAATTATCAATATCAATCATTTCAGATATTCAGATGACATCACCCTTATGGAAGAAATCGAAGAAGAACTAAGGAGCATTGATGAAGGTGAAAGAAGAGAATGAAAAAGCTGGCTTAAAGCTCAACATTAAAAAAGCAAAGATCATGATCCCATCACTTCATGACAAATAGATGGGGAAACAATGGAAAAAATGACAGATTTTATTTTCTTCGGCTCTAAAACCACTGCAGATGGTGAATGCAGCCATGAAATTAAAAGACACTTGCTCCTTGGAAGAAAAAGGTATGACTAATCTAGACAGCATTTTAAAAGCAGAGACATTTCTTTGCCAATAAAGGTCTATACAATCAAAGGTATGTTTTTTTTTCAGTAGTCATGTTGGATGTGAGATTTGCACCGTAAAGAAGGCTGAGCACCAAAGAATTGATACTCTTGAACCATGGTATTGGAGAAGACTCTTGAGAGTCCCTAGGACTACAAAGGAGATCAAACTAGTCAATCCTAAAGGAAATCAATCCTGAATATTCATTGGAAGGACTGAATCTGAAACTGAAGCTCCAATACTTTGGCCACCTGAGATGAAGAGCTTACTCATTGGAAAAGATCCTGATGATGGGAAGAGTGAAGGCAGGAGGAGAAGGGGATGGTACAGGACGAGGTGGATGGAGGGCATCACTGACTCAGTGGACATGAGTTTGAGTAAGCTCTGGGAGATGGTGAAGGACAGGGAAGCCTGGAGTGCTGTAGTCCATGGGGCCACAAAGAGACATGACTGAGCAATTGAACAACAACAACAAATACCTGATTTTAGATATCTTTCCCCAAACTAGCTCCCAAAGTTTTGCCTTTTAATCTGTCCAGACATCCACTCTATTGGAGGAAGTAATTGGAATGCTGTCATCTTTAAACATGATACTTGGAAGGAAGCCCAGTCACTGGGGTAATTTTTATGCACTTAGTATTCTGCTTATTATTTGATGCTTAGATATATTTTTGTTGTTGTTAACACTGAGCAATTTGGCAAATTATCTGTTGGAGAGAACTGAGCAGATAATAGAACAAAGTGGCTACTTTTCAGTTAGAAAGGAAGGACTAAGAAGAGATTGGCAGGGAGGGCGGTGGGCATTTAATGGAGGAGACCTGGGTATACATTGCCAGGAGATGTCGAGAACGTACAAACCTACTTTGTGGGTTTCTCAGTTTCCCCTGATGCCAATGCTGTTAGCAGGCCTTCTATTTCCCACTGTTCTCTCGAGTGATAACTTTCTCTGACTTACACTGTGGGGCCCTTGCACCTTTTAAATATGCTTTATCCTATTAACCACAAGAAATGTTAATATGCCTCCAGTTCCTTTCTCTTCTTAGTGCTGGAGATTTTTATTTATTCCTAACGCAGGAGCCTGATAGGCTGCAGTCCATGGGGTCACTAAGGGTCGGACTGGACTGAGCATCTTCACTTTCACTTTTCACTTTCATGCACTGGAGATGGAAATGGCAACCCACTCCAGTGTTCTTGCCTGGAGAATCCCAGGGACGGGGGAGCCTGGTGGGCTGCCGTCCATGGGGTCACACAGAGTCTGACAAGACTGAAGTGACTTAGCAGCAGCAGCAGCAGCTACAGCAAGCACTACCAAGGACCACAGGAAGAAGTAAAACTTAAAATGTTGCCACTTATTAAGCAAAATGTTTGTTACTTATGCTTAAGTATCAATGAAATAAGAAATAATATCAAGAGCCAAGAAGCAGCTTATTGTCTTCCATTTCCAAGCTAAGTATATATTCTTTCCTCATTCATTCTTAACATGGATCATTAGGGACAAACTGATAGGATCATATCTTGTAACTATTACCATTTTTGAAGTACAATATTCTGTTGGAAAGTTCTCTGGTGATTCCAATAATTGTTCTTATTATATTAAGATCCTCTGGTTCTAAATATTTAAAAACCCTGTATCAAAGCTCTTATAACTTTTGGTGAAGAAATGAAAAAACATTTTCTGACTAATCTGCCTCAGTCTTTAAATACATATTTTTAAAGTAATAATGGCCATCATAATTGTATTTTTGAAATGAAATCCATAATAAGTATCTCATTCAAGATACAGATTAATTTCTGCTGTGTCATGGTCTTCTTTTATGTGAGGGCTATTATTCTGTGAGCTGGTTATACATAAGCTAATCTGAGCATTGATCTGACTTAATAAAATTTATTTAAAATATTTTGGGTGTATCATGTATGGTGATGGAATTAAAACTCTGAGGGGAAAAGGCTCTGTGTGTGTGTGCATCCACGTTTGTGTATAAACTGGTAAATTGGTTTACATATGGGGAGGTACCTATCCATGTAAATACTGTAAGACAAGAATTTTTAATGAGCAAAATTTAGGAATTTGAACTTATCTATAGACAGTATCTAAACATGAATTTCTAACAGTTTTCCAAAGCCCATTACTCTCTGTTTAAATCCTAGAAATAGAAATGATTTGCTCATATGGTACTGCATCTTTTTAGGTTCTGGGGATTTGAGTTCTGAGGTTCTAAGAGCAACTCCACAGGCATACTAGAACTTTGAATGTTTTGAGATTTAATGTGAGCAATTTTCTTGCTCTTTTGCCTACCTGGTAAATCATTTACTCCAGTAGGCAAAATTTTTCTTTTAAAAATTCTTCTATTAAAAAAAAACCTCAAAATAGAATTGAAATAGAAGCACTGTGTCCTTTCTCTGGACAAAATCCTACCAAAGTAGAAAAGAATGGTCGACTTTTTAACTAAAAACCCAGTGGGAAAACAGGAGGAAGGAATTTTTAATAAGAAAGATGCATCTAAAAATTTGTTCTGCTAAGTAGAAGGAAAACAACAAATTATTGGGTAGAGGTTAAACACTGGTATTAGTGGAAGTATAGAAGCATGCACTGTCTTCTCAAAAAACCCTGAAGGCAAAATAATACTTGGTTCCGGAGGTGAATATCTATACCTATTCATTCCCCGACCCCCCCTCCCAGCTTTAGCAGTCGAACAGTCCTACTGGGATCTGACAGTCCCGAGTCTGAGTTCCAAGCATTCCAACAGCACCTGAGTTTATTTCTTATACAGAATGGAAAGGAAAATAATTTTCAGAACCAAAAACATCACCAGAGAGAAGTATTAAAGAGGGAGCCAAACCTATACCATAGCTAGATATTTCTTTTTGTGTCTCAAAGAAAATCTTAATCTATTTTCTTTGCCATCCTAATAATTCATAGATTTGACATCACTCTGAATTTGATGTTATGTATATTTACTTTCTGGCTTCCCTAGTGGCTCAGATGGTAAAAAGTGCCTGCAATGCAAGAGACCCGGGATCAATCCCTTTGGAGAAGGGAATGGCTATCCACTCCAGTATTCTTGCCTAGGAAATTCCATGGACAGAGGAGCCTGGTGAGCTACAGTTCATGGGGTTCCAAAGAGTCGGACATGACTGAGCAGTAAAAATTTCACTTTCTTTCATGTTTACACACACACACACACACACACACACACACACACACACACACACACACAGGGCTTCACTGGTAGCTCAGATAGTAAAGACTCCACTTGCAATGAGGGAAGCCTGGATTTGGTCCCTGGGTTGGGAAGATCCCGTGAAGAAGGGAACAGCTATCTACTCCAGTATTCTGGCCTGGAGAATTCCATGGACAAAGGAGCCTGGTAGGGTACAGTTCATGGGATCACAAAGAGTTGGACATGACTGAGCAACTTTCACTTTCATATATATATATTTGTATATCATGGTATTTCCTTGGTCTGTAGATGCATCACTCTAATCTCTGCCTCATCTTTCTCTGTCCCACAGGGTTGCCAGGTGATGGGAGAGGCTGGCTTGGGAGTGAGTTTGTCTCGAGCAGATGTCTCAGCTGGGAGAGTATCATCAGATCTCACGACTGTACCAGCAGTGATCACCAAGAGGACCACTTCATAAGCATTACCTCCCCCTCAGTTCCCTGGTAGAGTTGGCCACTGTGTCTTGCTTTAGACCATCAGCCAGTATCATGCTTGGTGTTCATTGTGCAAACTCTCCAAACTCTTCAAATAAGAGCTGCCTAATCACAGATTCAACCAGGACACTTCTGAACGCTGACCTGTAAGTGCCATCCAAAGAGATTTTTAAAGGTAGTCATCATTAGGACTGAAGTCTTAAACTTTGGAATGTGATGGAGACTTTATTCCCAGTATAACACAATTCGCAGGATTTCAACATTTATATTTGTCAAATACCCCCATTTTATGCAGTATTTTCATTCCTAATACATTAAGAAATAATCTATTAATATACAATGTAACTTGTGCAACTACCCATGCTATTAATAACAAGAAAGAAAAAAAAATAGACTGAAGTGTTCCCAAAACTGAAGAGGAAACAAAAAGAAAAACAATAGGAAAATTCATTATCTTAGTTCTTACAGCAAAATTATACTGGTTCGTGATTTATCAATCACAGATGAAAGATGTAAACAATACCAGAACTCATCCTTCAGCAGAGACATCAGTCATAAATGAGGATTCATCATTGATATGCTTGTCCAAAGTGGTAATTTAGAACTACTGCTACCAGCTCCGGCTGTATCCAGAATGATAATTATGAATTAAGTGGTGAGCAGATGCTTGGAAATAAAAGTTTGCCCTGGGGTGCCAGGAGCCTAAGGACAAACCTAACAGTCCCTATAAACTATTAGTTTAAAAATGGAATTGTCAATACACCCACAGGTTAACAACTTGCTAAGCATCAATGACCATGACATACAAATATGAATAATTTTAAGAGAAGAAACTGTCTCTGATACATAATCCTTTTTGCTTTTCTTTCTATGGCTCTGTGCCTACTCTGAATATCTTAGAGCAGCAACCCAAAATTTATTCACAAGAAGAAAAGAGAAAGAGGCTAGTAAAAATTGTATTTATTAGCTCACAGCAAGAAATATGTGCTTAAAATGGGATTTATTCTTTCTGATTGCTATAGGAATGGACACTTAATTTTCTCCCTACAATGAAACAAAACTTTTAAAAGATTTATGACCGCTGTGAGAGCACTTTCTCACATGCCAAGCTATGTTAGCAGAGTTGGGAATAAATCATCGAAGAAATCTGACTAGTAGTACACAGTTCATGCCAAATAGGACTTCGCTTCCTACCCACATGAAGCAACTGTAGGACGACTATCATTACTGAGTTCCCTGCAAGCTATAAAGTGACATCCTTGAATCGCAGACAGTTAGTATTCTTCCTTTTTTCTTGGTGTTCAGGTGAGTTCTTTTGTACCTTCTCTTCTTCTAGTCTTCTCTCCACTGTGGCTTCTCATTCTGATATCAGAAGGTTTGCTCACCTACCCTCATGCCCTCAGCTTTCTCCCCTCCTCATTTTTCCCTCTTTCACTGGTATTATGTGAAGCTTCATTAAAGGAAGCTGCTTTCTTAGAAGTCCCTGTAGATGACAGTGGCCATAATCACAGACTTGCCCTCCATTTTTCCAGACTGTTGTCATACCATGTACCAAATGCATTGTTCATTCCTAGTGAGAACAGAGATTGATATGCTTTTTACAAATAAGCTCAGATTTCTACTCTTTTTTGCCTCAATGTATATTGAAATTTTTATCCAAACAAATCGAAAAACATCTGGCTAACAATTGCATCATTTCAAAGTTCTGGGTTGAATGGTTACCTTTTCTATATTCTGGCTTCTAACAAATATTTCGCCACTGGGTGAGAAGCGAAATTCCTGGTCAATAAATACATGATGAGTCTCTTTTATATTAAAAAAAAAAAAACCCTTAGCCAACTGGGTAAGAGCTTGTTATGACATAAGAAAACAGGTAATAATAACCATTATTTTTCAATAGCTTATATAAGTGCCTGAAACTGCATTTGCTATTTAACGCACACACAGCCCTCTGACACCGCTCTCCATTGTGCTGTCCCTGTTCCAGCAATGAACACCTTCAGTCTCTGAGAAGTCACAGTCCCAAGTCAGGTTGTACCAGCCAACTCAGCCTCTCATAGCCCCAAATACCCATTCCATCTTTATTTGCTCCTCATGACTTAATACTATATCAGACTAATTTGAGACATGATTTTATCCGGAGAGAATGTAATCTACTATACAGGGACATGTTTTATAACACATCGTGACTATATTTTGATTTCTTTCCTATAATTCTTACTAATAAATGGCTCTGGATCTGAGATTCTTAAACCGTGAGACTGGAATCTGCACTTTTTCTTTGTGCTGCCTGAACCTCTCTCTCTCTTGGTAAAGCTTACACACTTCAGGGAGGACCACCCTGTCAACTTAGAACCAGGTTCTTGCCAAAAATTTTTTGCTAACTCATGTTCTGTTTAATCCAAGGGGCAAGGAGACAGAGATTTTGCCTTAGTCATCAGAGTAGCAATTCTGAAGGTGAGGAGAATGCTGTGGAGGGAAAAGCTTGCCCTTTGGAAGGCAGATGATACATGCTTCGCTCCTTGAATTCAGCTTGTCACGGGGTAGTCAGGTAATGATGAAATCAAGTTAATTATCTCTTCTATAAAAAAGTGCTCTGACCATACTAGTTAAACATTAGGACTTGCAGGAATCAATTTTTTAAAAAGCCTTCCCTAAAAGTTATGGGCTTCTCTGGTGCTCAGCTGGAAAAGAATCTGCCTGCAATGAGAGAGACCTTCCCTAAAAGTTATTGAAGAGGGGGAAAAGTATACAGAAATAATTCAGGAGTCAAGTTGTATTAACAGAAACATGGCCCTTGCACCCACATGATGTGTGGATCGATTGAAAGAAAGGTTTTGTTGTCGATCTGATTCTTCATCCTCATTGTCTACAAGAAACAGAGTTGGTGCTGACTTAGAGTCAATCAAGAGAGGCGTGAAAGTGTTGTTTTCCCAAGTAGAACCCCAAACGCCTGGACAGCACATAATTGTTGTATTATCATCATCCTAGCATTTCCAGGGTCCAGCACAGAACCTAAGTAGTTGTTCAATTTGTGTTTGTTGAACTGAAACAAAGTGAAAATCAAATGAGATAATGATAGTAAATGCTTCTCTAATAAGAAATTTTATATATGGTAATAATATAAAGACTGAACTGAACTGAATATATTATTGTATAATACTAAATACATAATTATTTTTATAACATATTCATTTAATTTTAATTAATGAAATAGGCCCTATTTATGTCTCCCATTTTATAGATGGAAAAACTGAGGCAAGGAGAGTTTAATGAATTTTCCCAGAATCACATATCCAATAATGGGCTCACCTGGGATTTGAACCCAAGTTCTCTGGCCCCAGAGTCCATGTTCCTAACCATTTAGCAATACCTACCCCCTTATAAAGTCTCATAAGAGAATTCAGTTCCTATGTATTTGTTCAGGCATGCAGTTGTTATTTTCTTTATTGTTCTGTGAGCTCTTGAACTCTTCTGAACTCTTCCTGGAAGGGTCCCGGGGCTACTCACCAGGATCAGCAGACCCTTGAACATACTAGTCTGTTTTGAGTTGAATAAATACATGAAACCTAAAGCCTCATCTCAGAGGAAAGGACAACCAATGGAACTTCACAGTGATGATGCATGGGTCCTGAATTCTCATTAATTCAGATATCTCATGACTAAACTCCCCTAAGAAAGGAAAAGTGGGGAAGTGACCAACCGGAACCTAGAACAAACCAAGGAACCTGGAGCTCTTTAGGAAAACCTGAAGCACAGCGAAGGAGGGCAGTTTTCTCGGAGTCAGGTTAACCTGGCAACACTCCAGGCAATTTGGTTGAGATGAGAACAGCAGCAGCCTAGCAGTGTCTGCCAAGTGGCAACATAGAGGGAGAATCTTTTCCTATTGAATCTTTCAGCATCTTCTGTGAGCAGATTGATTAACAGTTTATCAGATTAGTCACCTGTGGACTAACATATGGAATGGGAAGGTGTTAGTGAGTGTGTGAAGCAGGGAATTTAAATGGCACAAGAATAATGGCCTTTAGATACCAGGGGGCCTGCAGGGCTCAGCAGACCTCTGGTGGCAGGGAGCCTGAAGAAACATCTTGGCCAGTGTTTGTACTTGTATGTGTGGGTTATAAAGATGTATTTTGGTAATACACATAATGCATAAAATATTTTACTAGTGTAGGAAGACCTGACCTTACTACAAATGGTGTAACATTGAACAAGTGGCTATATTCTTTGGGTCTCGATTTCCTCACCTATGAAATAGGAGGGACTGGACTAGATGATTCCTGGGGCTCCTTCCAGCTCTAGCATGTAGAGAATCTACTACGAGTCATCAGGGCCAAAATCAGCTTTAATCACTCAGGGTTCAAGAAAACAAAACAACAACAAAAAAATAAGAAAAAGAAAAGGAAGGAAGAAACGGAGGAAAGAAAGGGAGGAAAGGAAGGAAGAAAGAAGGAAAGAAGGACGGACTTCACTGGTGGTTCACTGGTTAAAAATCCGCCTTCCAATGCAGGGAAGGCAGGTTTGATCCCTGGTTGGGAAACTGAGATCCATTGTGCCGCAACTACAGAACTCACGCACTGCAGCTAGAGATCAGGGCTCAGCAGACCTCTGGTGGCAGGGAGCCTGAAGAAACATCTTGGCCAGTGTTTGTACTTGTATGTGTGGGTTATAAAGATGTATTTTGGTAATACACATAATGCATAAAATATTTTACTAGTGTAGGAAGACCTGACCTTACTACAAATGGTGTAACATTGAACAAGTGGCTATATTCTTTGGGTCTCGATTTCCTCACCTATGAAATAGGAGGGACTGGACTAGATGATTCCTGGGGCTCCTTCCAGCTCTAGCATGTAGAGAATCTACTACGAGTCATCAGGGCCAAAATCAGCTTTAATCACTCAGGGTTCAAGAAAACAAAACAACAACAAAAAAATAAGAAAAAGAAAAGGAAGGAAGAAACGGAGGAAAGAAAGGGAGGAAAGGAAGGAAGAAAGAAGGAAAGAAGGACGGACTTCACTGGTGGTTCACTGGTTAAAAATCCGCCTTCCAATGCAGGGAAGGCAGGTTTGATCCCTGGTTGGGAAACTGAGATCCATTGTGCCGCAACTACAGAACTCACGCACTGCAGCTAGAGAAGCCCAAGTGCCTCAGGGAAGACCCAGTGTGCCCAAAATTTTTATTTTTTTTATTTTTCTACTTTAAATTTTTATTTTTACTTTATTTTGCTTTACAATACTGTATTGGTTTTGCCATACACTGACATGAATCTGCCACCGGTGCACATGAGTTCCCAATCCCTAACCCCCCTTCCACCTCCCACCCCACATCGTCTCTCTGGACCCTCCCCGTGCACCATCTGCAAGCATCCTGTATCAAACATAGACTGGCAATTTGTTTCTTACATGATGGTATACATGTTTCAATGCCATTCTCACAAATCATCCCACCCTCACCCTCTCCCACAGAGTCCAAAAGTCCATTCTATACATCTGTGTCTCTTTTGCTGTCTCGAATACAGGGTTATCATTACCATCTTTCTAAATTCCATATATACGTGTTAGTATACTGTATTAGTGTTTTTCTTTCTGGCTTACTTCACTCTGTATAATAGGCTCCAGTTTCATTCACTTCATTAGAACTGATTCAAATTTATTCTTAATGGCTAATACTCCATTGTGTATATGTACCACAGCTTTCTTATCCATTCATCTGCTGATGGACATCTAGGTTGTTTCCATGTCCTGGCTATTATAAACAGTGCGCGATGAACATTGGGGTACATGTGTCTCTTTCAATTCTGGTTTCCTCAGTGTGTTTGTCCAGCAGTGGGATTGAAAGAAAGAATTGGTCAAGAACTTGTGCCACTTGAGAAGGTAGAAGGCCCAACCCAGCCCTCCTGCTGTACTGTCCACTACTCACTTTGCCCTTGATGAAGCTTCCTGTTTTACCATCTTTAAAAGCTACCCAGAACCAAGGTACCTTAAGTAAACAAAAATGTAAAAATTAAATGATAGGTAATGAAAATCTTCTGAAAGGAAGAATTGAAAAAAGGATATGAATGGTTACACTCATTTTAGAAGTCTCTTCAACTATTAAAAATAAACACTACAAAACCAGAAATAACTAGAATTGTATAATATTCCATCACACTGAGGTTGATCACTGTATCAAATATGCAAACACAGTGAAAAATTATCTTCTGATCTCTTTAAGGGTCCAGAGACTTGAATTTCTACATTCAGGTCCATTATTTCCTCCAGGAAACTGATAAATCTGACATGAAAACAAGTTACCTATAGAGAAAAAGTTTACAATCATAGTCTATTTATTTACAAATGTATACTGTTCTTACACCATACGGTTTGAAAAAAGACATGAAAAAGTGAAAACAAGAGCAGGTGTAGGGCAGAGCGGCCACAGGGAGAGCTCAGCCTCCAGGTCTGGGATGTTCTCAGAGACACATCCACTCTCGATCTGTTCAATCACAGACACCCCTGTTTTAAAAACGTACCCACACATCTGTACTTTCCTCTCCCCTATGGATGAATTAAATTCACGTTTTACCCACCAGATCCAAAAGAGAAAATGACCCCCCCCCCAGTTCCAGTGGGTCCTTCCTTTCAAGAATATTGTTTTATTTGGCTATTCCCTCCCTCCATCAACACGTTGGTCACCTAAGGTGAAGAATTGACTCATTAGAAAAGACCCTGAGGCTGGGAAAGATTGAAGGCAGGAGAAGGGGACGACAGAGGATGAGATGGTTGGATGGCATCACCGACTTGATGGACATGAGTTTGAGCAATCTCCGGGAGTTGGTGATGGACAGGGAGGCCTGTCGTGCTGCAGTCCATGGGGTCACAAAGAGCTGGACACGACTGAGCGACTGAACTGAACTGAACTGATGCTATTTGAGAAGAACAGGTGGCAAGGGCCCACCAGACTTAATGACAGGAACAAGGGGTGTGCGTGTCTTCAGGCACATCCTGTCACACATTTCTGATGCCTCTGCTCTTCCTTGTCTGAGTGACCTGATTGCTGCCTCTCTGTTCCTTCCCTCTGCCCCTCTCCATGTAGCTCAAACCACACTGGTTAGCTCTCCTCTGGCTCTGCACCCCTCTCTGCTGCAGGGAGGATGTGGCTCGGAAGAGCTTCTTGGCAGTTCAATCCAGCAGACTTCTAGGTATTAACACTGGAGCACAGAGGTTTCATCAGAGAATCTCCAAATGTCAATATCTTGCAACATATCCTCCTGTTTATCCACTGACCCCTCCCCCCCCATTTTATCTTTTCTCCTTCCTTTCTGTCCCACCCTGAGTCCCAAGGGCTATGTACTCAGTCTCCCTAAACAACTGCAGCGTGGTAAGAGGCACCAGGGGGATGTTGGTGAGCAGAAGACAAAGGTCAATGTCTCCCCTCTCCCACAACTCTCTCCCTACTCAGCAAAAGGCTCTAGCAGCATCTAGAACTCTCCACACTTCACCTTCTGCTGAGAGGGCTTTGCCCAACTATTAGATTTCTCACTGGCCTCTATTTCCCTCCCTGTACCTTCAGTCTTGGAGATATGATGGCTTCCTACCAATGCTGGTTGCTAGGTGACTCATCCCTCCCTCATCTGTTCGCTTACAAACTGTAAGCAGTTCCTCCATTAATGTCTCTTCTCTGAATCATCGGGAATCTGCTTTCCTGCCAGGACAGTATCCACGGGTGTTTTCTTTGGAACACTTCTCTTTCTCCAGTGAAGAATTCTGTAATATTTATCCAGGGGACAGAGGAAGTATATACCTGACTGTGAATGCTCACACAGTAAGGAACATTAGGGTAGGCATTCAACTTTCCATATCATCTTTATTGCCTCTTTATCATTTATCATTTTATTACAGTAGCTCTCCCTTATCTGCTGTTATCCCTGGTGTTTTTGAGATTTACTCTCTTCACTGGAAATTTCCAGTTTCTTGGTGGGGTTGGGTTATGGAGTATGGAAGAAAGGATCATTAGGTCTGACCATCTCTCAGAGATTTTTTTGACGAGTTCTTATTTTTTCTAACCCCTTGTTTCATCCCAGTCTTATGTAGAAACAGGTACCTTTAAGTTCTGAATTTTTCCCAAGTTCTGTGGTATGAATTGATCTTCTTATTGGTATATACATGCCATGCTATAAATTTCCTTCTAAAAACTTTTTCTGCATCCCCAGATTTTGATAAGCTATATGTTCATTTCCCTTTAGTTCAAAACATTTTAAAATTTCTCTTGAGACTTTTTCTTTGATGCATGTGTTACATAGAAGTGTGTTGTTTGGGGTCTTCCCTGGTGGTCCAGTGGTGAAGACTCTGTACTTCCTATACAGGTTGTATGGGTTTCATGCCTGGTTAGGGAACTAATTCCCCAAGTGCCGCATAGCAGAAGTGTGTTGCTTAATCACCAAGTCTGTTGGGAATTTCCAACTATTTTCTGTTCCTGATGTCTTGTTTAACTCCATTGCAATCTGTATGATTGCTTTTAGATGTGTTAAGGTGTGTTTTATGGCCCAGAATGCAGTATGTCCTGGTGAATGTTCCATGCAAGCTGGAGAAGAATGTGTACTCTGCTGTTGTTGGGCAAAGTGCTCTATAGAGGCCCATTAATCCAGGGGTGAATGGTACTTTCAAGTTCAGCTGTGTCCTAACTGATGTTCTGCTTGATGATTGCTGAAGACTCAAGTATAACAATGGGTTAATCTATTTCTCCTTATAGTTGGATCAGTTTTTACCTCCTGTATTTTGAGGTTGTGTTGTTCCATCCATTTACAATATAGATTGTCATGTCTTCTGGGGGCAGAGGAGAAAAAACAAAACGGTCAAATAGGGACTTTTTATGAAGTGTTTTGTGTTATAAAACCTCTCCTTCATGTCCTCCAAAAATCTTCCAAACAACAATGCAAAACTTGTTATACTCACTTATGATTTCTGCCTTGGGGAGGCTCTAAGGGAAAAGGGCTGAATTCCATTATGAGTTAAGGGCACACATGGAGACAAACAGTATTTGGGTTCTGTTGCTCTTTATTTTCCTTCCTTTATTTCTTTTTCTTCCCTTTCTTCCATTCAACAGATATGCACTATATAGTATTATACCAGCTGCTATGGATTATAAATATGTGCTTTCAATATATTAACAATAGAGTTGGAGATACTGAGATGGCACTGATATTATGGAAAATTTTGATGCAAGTGTGTGAAATGTACAGCAGAGAAACAGAGAGAGTGCTTGGTGTAGAAATGAACAAACCAGTCTGTGGGCTTCCCTGATGGCTCAGTAGTAAAGAGACCATCTGCAATGCAGGAGAAACAGTTTTGACCTCTGGGTCAGAAAGATCCCCTGAAGAAGGAAATGGCAACCCATTTCAGTATTCTTGTCTGGGAAAGCACATAGACAGAGGAGCAGAGTTCCAAAGAATATCAAGGAGAGATAAGAAAGCTTTTCTAACAATGCAAAGAAATAGAGGTAACCAACAGAATGGGAAAGACTAGAGATCTCTTCAAGAAAATTAGAGATACTAACGGAATATTTCAGGCAAAGATGGGCACAGTAAAGGACAGAAATTGTATAGATCTAACAAAAGCAAAGGATATTAAGTAGAGGTGGTAAGAATACAGAGAAGAACTATATGAAAAAGATCTTAATGACCTAGATAACCACGATGGTGTGATCACTCACCTAGAGCCAGATATCCTGGAATGCAAAGATCAAGTGGGCTTTAGGAAGTATCACTATGAACAAAGCTAGTGGAGGTGATGGAATTCCAGCTGAACTAATTCAAATCCTAAATGATGGTGCTGTGAAAGTGCTGCACTCAATATGCCAGCAAATTTGGAAAACTCAGCAGTGGACACAGGTTTAGAAAAGGTCAATTTTCATTCCAGTCCCAAAGAGCAATGCCAAAGAATGTTCAAACTACCACACAATTGCACTCATCTCACATGCTAGCAAATTAATGTTCAAAATTCTCTAAGCTAGACCTCAATAGTAGAACTGAGATTTCAGCACAAGTAGAACAGAGAACTTCTAGATGTTCAAGCTGGATTTTGAAAAGGCAGAGGAACCAAAGATCAAATTCCCAATATCTGTTGGATCATAGAAAAATCAACAATTTCCAGAAAAACATCTGCTTCATTGAGTATGCTAAAGTCTTTGATGGTGTGAATCACAACAAATTGTGGAAAATTCTTAAAGAGATGGGAATACCAGATCATGTTACCTGCCTCTTGAGAAACCTGTATTCAGGTCAAGAAGCAATAGTTAGAACTGGACATCTAACAGACTTGTTCCAAACTGGAAAAGGAGTATGTCAAGGCTGTCTATTGTCACCTTGCTTATTTAACTTATATGCAGAGTACATCATGTGAAATGTTAGACTAGATGAAGCACAAGCTAGAATCAAGACTTCTGGGAGAAATATCAATAACCTCAGATATGCAGATGACACCACCCTTATGGCAGAAAGCAAAGAGGAACTAAAGAGCCTCTTGATGGTGAAAGAGGAGAGGGAAAAAGCTGGCTTAAAACTCAACATTCAAAAAATGAAGATCATGGCATCCAGTCTCATCACTTCCTGGCAAATAGATGGGAAAACAACTGAAACAATGAGAGACTTTATTTTGGGGAGCTCCAAAATCACTGCACATGGTGACTGCAACCATGAAATTAAAAGACGTTTGCCCCTTGAAGGAAAAGCTATGACCAACCGAGGCAGCATATTACAAAGCAGAGACATTACTGACAAAGGTCCATCTAGTCAAAGCAATGGTCTTTCCAGTAGTCATGTATAGATGTGAGAGTTGGACTATAAAGAAGGCTAAGCACCAAGAAATTGATCCTTTCGAACTGTGGTGTTGGAGAAAAGTCTCGAGAGCCCTTTGGACTGTAAGGAGATCAAACAAGTCCATCCTAAAGGAAATCAGTCCTGAATATTCATTGGAAGGACTGATGCTGAAGCTGAAACTCCAATCCTTTGGCCACCTTATGTGAAGAACTTACTCATGGGAAAGAGTGAAGGCATGAGGAGAAGGGAACGACAGAGGATGAGATGGTTGGATGGCATCACCGAATCAATAGACATGATTTTGAGCATGGTCCAGGAGATAGTGAAGGACATGGAAGCCTGGAAAGCTGCAGTCCATGGGGTTGCAGAGTCAGACATGACTGAGAAACTGAACAACAGACAGTCTCCATCCACAAAGGGCCCACATTCTAGACAAGGGAGGGTGGAACCAAAGCATTACCAGGAGAACTAAGTAGAAGATAATGTTCTGGACCACAGAGAAGTTAAGTGCAGGGCCAGTAAACCTGAAGCTGGGTGACACATTTCCAGGTACCCATTTGCTATTGGTGCAGGGAAGCATACAAGTGGGAAATTGTGCCAGGTGAGCCTAAGGGCAGACTGGGGGAACTAGTGTGTTTTGAACATCATTCTGAACACTGTAGGGAGATCCTCAAGAATTTTAGGAGGAGCAGTGGGATAGAAACAAATTTAGATTACTAAAAGACCACTTGGCAGCACCGTAGTGTATAATGAAGTAGGGTGAGTTGGAGGCACAGAGACCAGAGAAGAAGCAACTGCGGTCCAGTCCTCATAACAACTGCTGTCCGGATGGTGAGGCTCAAACAGTGGCAGCGGGTCCAGAGATGAAGGAGACAGTAGGGCAGGGAGGATGTTGGAGTGGGTGGTTAAAATCTAGCCTGCACTCTCCGCAACTAGATAAAAGCCCACGCAGCAACGAAGACCCAGAAAGCCAAAAGGAAATAAATAAATAGATAAAATTAATTTGTAAAACTTCTATGATAAGCCATAGTGGAAAAGAAAATGAAAAAAAATGTATATGTATGTATGTATAACTGAATCACTTTGCTGTACAGCAGAAATTAATACTACATTGTAAATCAACTATACTTCAATTAAAAATAGATAAACATAAAAAATCGACAGAATCTGGTCATGGGTTATCAGCATGGAGGAAGAAGCAGAAGTGAGGATGGACACATCTGAAAGGGTGTGGGGAAATTTCACTGAATAGCCTGGGAAACTCCCTAAAGGATTGCTCAGTGTCCCTCATGGGAGTCACAGGAGAAACCATCAAGTGTGTGCTCTCATAATTGTATATAAAATGCAGCTGAATAGGCAAATCTGTTGAGACTGAAAGTAGAATCCTGGTTGCCAGGGACTGGGAGGCAGGGCAATAGGGAAGTGAGGAGTGATTGTTAATGAATAACAGGGTTTCTCTGGTGAGTGATGACAGCATTCTGGAATTCAATAGTGTTGATGGTTCCTCAGCCTTGAGAATATATTGTGCTTAGTTGCTCAGTAGTGTCCGACTCTTTGTGACCCTTTGGACTATAGCCCACTAGGGCTCCTCTGTCTATGGAATTTTTCAGGCAAGAATACTGGAATGGGTTGCCATTAAATGCCACTAAATTGTAAACTTTGAAAAAGCAAATTGTATGGTTTGTGAGTTATATCTTTATATATATATACACACACACATGTATATATTTACACATGCATATAACCAAGTCTCAGGGCCCAGGTACCACTAACTAGACCATGTGGGACATCTCCTTGTCTTAGGACCTTTGGATCAGTGCACTGCCCTCTGAACTGGGCTCAGCTCATCTCACTGGAAACTTTTTTTCTTCACCAGTAGAAGCTTTAAGATAGTGGCCTTACAGCAATGGAGACTCAGATGTAGAGAAAAGATTAGTAGACACAGAGAGGAAAGGAGAGGATGAGATGAATGGAGAGAGTAATGTGGAACATAAATACTACCCTATGTAAAATAGCCAGTGAGAATTTGCTGTATGACTCAGGGAGCGCAGTGACTCACAAAGCAGGGCTTTGCAGCAACCCCAAGGGGTGGGATGGGGTGGGAGGTAGGAGGGAGGTTCAAGAGGGAGGGGACATATATATACTTGTGGCTGATTCATGTTAATATATGGCAGAAACCAACACAATACTGTAAAGCAATTATCCTTCAGTTAAAAGTAAATCAATTTTTAAAAAAGATAGTGGCCTTAGTCATAAATCCAAAGAAAACTCTAATTCAAAAAGAGACTTGTATTCCAATGTTCATAGCTGCATTAAAGACATGGAAGTGACCTAAATCTCCATCAAGATATGAGTGGATAAATAAGATGTAGTATACATGTGTGTGTATATATATATATACACCTGTATATGCTCAGCCATAGAAAAGAATGAAATAATGCCATTTGCAGCAACATGGATGGACCTAGAGACTATCATATTAAGTGCAGTAAGTCAGAGAAAGACACACAGTAAATGATATCACTTACTATGGAATCTAAAGTATGGTACAAATGAACTAATTACTAAATTGAAACAGACTTGCAGACATAGAAAACAAATGTATGGCTACAAAGGGGGAAGTAGATTGGAGAGGGATAAATCAGAAGTTTCAGATTAGCAGATACAAACTACTATATATAAAATAGATAAACAACAAAGTCCTACTGTATTGCACAGGGAACTATATTTAGTATCTTATAATAAACCATAACAGAAAAGGATCTGAGCCAGAATAAGAGATAGAGATAGAAATATATATATACATATATTTGAGTCATTTTGGTATATACCAGAAAATAATGCAACATTATAAATCAACTGTA
This sequence comes from Madoqua kirkii, assembly GCA_006408675.1. Classification (NCBI taxonomy): domain Eukaryota; kingdom Metazoa; phylum Chordata; class Mammalia; order Artiodactyla; family Bovidae; genus Madoqua; species Madoqua kirkii. The sequence goes on along the minus strand of SJYC01144302.1, from coordinate 4,872 downwards.
CTTAAATAATCTTAATACATAATAATCAATCTTTTTAATTTTTTAAAAAGAAAGTGGGCTTAATAACACTCTTGGTCATCTTCCTCTCTTATCAGCTTCTCTTATCCTTTTTGTTCATTATCTCTGAACAAAAATAGGAGGAACGGGGAGAGAAGACAATTATTGCAGCCAGCCAGATGAAAAACGTCTGCAGTTCCCAGCTGACAAGTGTCCATTTTCTGTAGGCCACTGAGACTTAGTTTGTCAAAGAAATTAACACACACTCAAACACACAGTTAACATGTATCTACCAAGGAACCGTGACCTTCATCTCCTTTACTTCCATTATGTTTAAAACCTAAGGAACTTCTTGATTATGTTAGAAAATAACAACGGTATATTAAAATTTCATTTCAGTAAGATGGGACTGGGTTTTCTTTACTAAAAACTAGATACCACGTGATTTAGGCTAGTGTGATACAGTGACAAGATCATGGGCTTCAAAGTCAGTAAGAGATGAGACTCACCAGTGGTAGTGTGTGGTCTTGCACAAGTTATTTGGAACACCATAAGCTTTTGATTTGTAAACTCTAAATTGAGGACAATACCTACCTCAAAATATTAAATGCCATAAAACATGCAAAGTGTCTAGTAGCATTTGGCATGATGTTGTCAATGAACATTACTCCTTCCCTGCTATGACAAGGAAGGAGTAATGTTCCCTCTTTCTGCCTCTCTCTCCACCTCATCTTCCCTCCCTCTCTTTCCCTCTCTTCTGCCTTCCCCTAAAAATATGGATTGTCTGACTCGCACTAAAATAAGACCAAAATTTAAGGAGGAAAAGGGGACAACAAAGGATGAGATGGCTGGATGGCATCACGGACTCGATGGACGTGAGTCTGAGTGAACTCCGGGAGTTGGTGATGGACAGGGAGGCCTGGCGTGCTGCGATTCATGGGGTAGCAAAGAGTCGGACACGACTGAGCGGCTGAACTGAACTGAAGACTCTTTGAATGTCTTCTTTAAAAAAAAAAAAAGGAAAAATACTATATTAATTTTTACTTGTTTCTCTGAGTCACAGAAACATAAAAAGTGGAAGATTCTGGTAGCTCAGTGATTTTCCATTTCTCACCCATAATAATGTAGCTGATAAGTCTCTCTGGCCCTGTCATCACTACTTTCATCCAAGCTATGTTCAGTTAGGATATCATTTGCATGTTGGCAAGATGATTACTTTAATATGCAGTCATGAAAAAAAAGAAAGAATCCAAACAGGAAAATAGAACACTTTTTAAATAACTATGGTATTAAAAGAGGAACAGTTTTCTTTCATGAGAGTATATTACTTGACCTTCTGCAAAGACAAGTTCATTGGATCTAATTTTAAGGAACCAATTACATTTTTTTCTATCCAGAGAGATGGTTTGACTTGATTAAAATCTGGTTAGGATGCAAAGAGGCTATTAAAGTGATTTTTAGCATTTTTTCCCGAGAAAGTGATCCATTAATTGCCTGTGAATATTCATCGCTCAAACCTCCTACTCTATTAGGCTCAAACCAGAGTTGTAAGATTATGATGTTTTTATTGATACAATTAATAACAAGTGTTACCCATTAACCTGATTATTGTCAAGTTGGACAATTGACAAATGTACTCAGGACCTTACTCCAGTGAATTTAATATAAATAAGAGGCAACATATTGACCTGAAAAGATGAAATCAAGAATGTTACTGTAAAAATAAAAAGTGAAGAAAGAGCTTTACCACGCTTTGGAAAAATCTAAAAATAATGATTTTTAAAATGAATTCTCTTTAGATTTCTCTGAACACAATGCTCAAATAATTTAAGACATCTGTTCAATATATGACATCAATCGAAATGATAAAAGATAGTTTAGAACACCAGATGCAAGAATACCACAAAAAGCAATAATATGCAACATGCAGAGTTAGATTATGAAAAAAAAAAAAAACCTACCATACCACTTTACTTCACTCCTCATTCTACAACCAAGAATCAAGCTCTGTATAATCGGAAAATCTCAGAAGTAACAGCAATGAAATCTTTCTGTCCTATTGTAATGCTGCAAATTGTAACCTTGAAGAGCGTACCCAGATATGTACCAGTGGATCTTAATTGCAAAACAGCATAAGGAATGAGATTTGTAAATACAGTCTAAGGACCTAAAATAAGATTTTAAATCAAGCTACATTATTTGGAATTCATCCATGTGTTGATGTTTGCCTTTATGTTATTTGAAAGAAAAATCAGAATGTATCCAGGATTTTTCTTTTATTAAAAAAAAAAAATAGCACCCTTTGATAGCTCAGCTGGTAGGGCAGAGGGCTGCAGAGGTGAAAAAAAAAAAAAAAAACAGGTGGATTTTCAAGCTTTAAACAATAAACTTCATTGAGCTAACCTACACCCTACATGCACAGTCAGGTAGGGATGGAAAGAAGGGGAGAAACAGCCAAAGAGTGGGATGCACACGGCAACTTGAAAATTCATAGTAGATAGAGAAGTCTGATTCCTTGAGGCCTGGGTAATTACTGTCTGATCCCATTTTACAGATCAGAAACTGAAGCTGAGCAGTTACTTCTGCAAAATCCCACAGCTGAGAATCAGTTCTGAGGGATTTTCTTTTACCCCTAATGCCCCAATTTTTCCTGTTAGACTGTCTTCAGAAAGATAATGCAAGGTTCTCAAAGAGTAGCTGATTAACAAAACCCTTCTGTGATTATCCTTCCTCCAACTAGAAAATGGAATGCTGACCAGGCTGGCTCGAGTGTCCCCATCTCCTACTCTTTTCAGTGCTCCATAACTGAGACTGGGGCTTTGGGCTCAGACAGTAAAGAATCTGCCTGCAATGCTGGAGACACGAGTTCTATCCCTGGGTCAGGAATATCCCCTGGAGAAGGAAATGGCAACCCACTCAAGTATTTTTGCCTGGAGAATTCCATGGACAGAGGAGCCTACCATCAATGGGGTTGCGAAGAGTCAGACATGACTGAGCAACTAACACTGCTGAGACTGGACTGTTTCCTTGATGCCCCTGGGATATACCAATATGAATAGAGGTCTCAACAGCTTGAAACCAAGATGCTCCCTCCCTCACAGGTCAAAGTCAGCTGTGAGCATCACTGTTAGGCATTGTGTAGGGGTTCAGAGAAATAGAATACTATTGTTGTTGATAAGATGCTTCCAGGCTGATTAGAAGACAAGGCAGGATCATCCCCCCAAAATAAATATAATGAGAATCCCAAGCAACTATGGAGGAAAGTTGAAAGAGCTATTTTTTGCTTCAGGACTTTGAGAGAGCCTGCATATTAAACTGGGCTTTCCAGATGTCTCAGCACTGAAGAATCTGCATTCAATGCTGGAGACGTGGCTTTGATCCCTGGGTTGGGAAGATCCTCTGGAGAAGGGCATGGCAGCTCACTCCAGTAATCGCATGGACAGAGGAGCCTGGTGGGCTACAGTCTATGGGTCACAAAGAGTCAGACACTACTAAAGTGACCGAGCATGCACACACATATTAAACCACATGAGTGACAGTCTAAGTCCCAAATGCATGAGGACACGTGGATCCATCTGGGTGTGAAATAGACGGGTGTTTTTCCTCCATTACTTTTCTTTACCCTCTTTCCTGTTTTCAGTGCTTTTACGCCCCCCTCATCCTATTGCTTACCCAGTGTCTCCAGATGCCTAAGCCCTGCCTCAACTGTGCAGGATAGTTTTATGCTCAACATCGTTTCCTTTCATTCCTTTCCTTTCCAAACTTACTAGTTCTATTTCTCCATTCTCAGTACTCGGCTCTCTTCTTGGAAAATTCAAGCTTAACTGTCACATGTCCCAAATAAATATTATGCTTTACAGTTACTGGGAATTACTTCTGTTGGCAATCAATTAAGGCTGTGTAGAAGAAGATCTGTGTAAAGAAGATCTGTAGAAGAAGACCTGTGTAAAGAAGGTCACAAAAATAAGTTCCAAACAAGTGCTTATAATGTATTCTTGCTCAGGTTCAGATGATATCTAAGGACAATGGTTTCCAAACCAAACAATCTCAGGAAGTTTCTTGATTAACTTAATTTTACCTAAAAATAGAAAGCAATTAATATTCTTAATGCAGCATTTAATTTGGCCTCTGTTCAGTTCTTTTTATTTTAGTTCAACAAAAAATAAAAGACCCGAGTTACCTTGCTTAAATTAGTCAAAAATAATTCATTTTAGACACTAAATGTTTTAATATTTTGTGTATGACTAAGTAAAAAGAAACTTATTTTGGCTGTATCTTCAAATTTTCATTGTCTTTTACACTTACCCTTAGTAAGTTTTGAAAACTGAGACTTCAACGTATTTGAAGTCCCAGGATACTTGCATACATATAAAACAAACAAATAGCGGCTTGGAGAAAAATTCTATCTTGGAGAAACTGTGGAAAAAATGGAAGACTAAAGTTGTCACTTAAATTGCATGCATCAGAATATAACAAATTTCAATTACTTTTATAAACCTATATAGAAGTATCGTATCCACTGTGTATATACTCAGTCTCTTAATCAAGTATGACTCTCGGCTGACCCATGGACTATAGCTTGCCAGGCTCCTCAATCCATGGGATTTTGCATGCAAGATTTCTGAAATGGATTGCAATTTCCTCCTCAGGGGATCAGGTACAAATATAAACACTCAGGTTAGTTCAGTTTAGTCACTCAGTCATGGCCAGCTCTTTGGTAACCAATGGATTGCAGCTCGCCAGGTCTCCCTGTCCATCATCAACTCCCACAGTTTACTCAAACTCATGTTCATTGAGTGGGTGATGTCATCCAACTTCTCATCCTCTGTTGTCCTCTTCTCCTCCTGCCCTCAATCTTTCCCAGCATCAGGGTCT
>SJYC01144301.1:0-35122 GCA_006408675.1 Madoqua kirkii | reverse complement strand
GATGTTTTTCTGGAACTCTCCTGCTTTTTCAATGACCAGCGGATGTTGGCAGTTTGATCTCTGGTTCCTCTGGCTTTTCTAAAACCAGCTTGAACATCTGAAAGTATTCTCCAAGTTAAAGACATGTAAATAGGCTACTCAGAGAACTATATTTCCCGAATCTTAACCAGCATTTTCTTATATCTCGTGAAAGTAAAGCATTTTGAAATATAATTAAGAGAACTATGAGTTTAGAAAATATTGCAACTTTTAAAAGAAAGTACCTTACTATAAGGGCTAAAAATGTCAGTGACCTAGTCATTCTAAATATAAAAATTAAATAGCAAAAATTTATCAGTGTTTCCATCACTTTCTAAGGGACTGGATAATTTTCCTCTAAAAATAAAGTTCTATAATGAAATGTGATGGTTCTTCCTTATTATTTTTTGCATAATTTGTTTTTTTGTGGGGGAGGGTGGCCACTCACTGCACATGGGATCTTAATTCCCTGACCAAGGATCAAGTTCATGCCACCTACATTGCAAGCATGGAGCCTTAATCATGGACTGCCAGAGAGTCCCTTCAGTTCAGTTCAGTTCAGTTCAATCACTCAGTCGTGTCTGACTCTTTGCGACCCCATGAATCGCAGCATGCCAGGCCTCCTTGTCCATCGCCAACTCCCAGAGTTCACTCAGACTCACGTCCATCATGTCAGTGATACTATCCAGCCATCTCATCCCCTGTCATCCCCTTCTCCTCCTGCCCCCAATCCCTCCCAGCATCAGAGTCTTTTCCAGTGAGTCAACTCTTTGCATGAGGTGGCCAAAGTATTGGAGTTTCAGCTTTAGCATCATTCCTTCCAAAGAAACCCCAGGGCTGATCTCCTTCAAAATGGACTGGTTGGATCTCTTTGCAGTCCAAGGGACTCTCAAGAGTCTTCTCCAACACCACAGCTCAAAAGCATCAATTCTTCAGCACTCAGCCTTCTTCACAGTAGTACTTCTCAGTTTTAATGATTCTTTTCGCTGTCCCAAGAGATTGTGTGACTCCCAAATCCAGAATAGTATAGTTACCTAGAGGCTTTTTAGTACTGATCTTTCTTTGTAAATAAACTTTCCTATAGGAAATACAACTTACTGTCTAGTTCTGTGAGATTCTAGTCAACTTCTCATTGTTTTCATCATAAATTAATAAACTGAAATTTTCATATATAAATAAAATCTCTCAGCATCTTTCAGACCTTACTTAGCCCTAACTAAAATATAAAAATTGAGTTCCAGTACCTGAAAACTGCTGGATATGTGATCAACTCATCAATAAGTAGACACTCTTTGAGTTTCAAGCTCTGGACAACTTCTCTGTCTTTCATTTGGCATTTGCCTCATGAACATGGTCCAGTTCAGTTCAGTTCAGTTCATTTGCTCAGTCATATATGACTCTTTATGACCCCATGGACTGCAGCACGCCAGGCCTCCCTGTGCATCACCAACTTCTGGAGTTTACTAAAACTCATCTCCATTGAGTTGGTGATGCCATCCAATCATCTCGTTCTCTGTTATCCCCTCTAGCCTTCAATCTTTCCCAGAATTGGGGTCTTTTTGAATGAGTGATTTCTTTACATCAGGTGGGAGTTTCAGCTACAACATAGTCCTTCTAATGAATATTCAGTACTAATTTCCTTTAGGATGAACTGGTTGGATCTCCTTGCAGTCCAAGGAACTCTCAAGTGTCTTCTCCAACACCTCAGTTCAAAAGCATCAATTCTTTGGTGCTCAGCTTTCTTTATAATTCTCACACCCATATATGACTACTGGAAAAACCATGGCCTTAACTAAGTGGACCTTTGTTGACAAAATAATGTCCATGCTTTTTAATATGCTATCTAAATTGGTCATAACTTTCCTTCCAAGGAGTAAGAGTCTTTTTATTTCATGGCTGCAGTCACCATCTGCAGTGATTTTGAAATCCAAAAAAAGAAAGTCTGCCACTGTTTCCACTGTTTCCCCATCTCTTTGCCATGAACATGGTAAAAGTTAATTTTTAAGATTAAGTATCATTACTTTCTTCCATACTTTCTTGCATCATTATCTTTTTGCATACATGTTTAGGACTAATTTTAGTTGTTTTCTTCTCACTTTTGGAAAAATAAATCACTCACAATATTTACACTGATGTCTTAAGGGGAAAAAAAAGCCTGTAAACCAGTAAATTTTAAAGTGTGTGTCAGACATCATTTAAGAAGGGAATTGGGCTCTAAAATCAGTTAGTAAATGAAAGAAAGTAACTCCCAAGACATTATGGGGCTCCCTTTCTGGACCTATAAGTTCTGTCTATAGGATAAAGCTGTCTATACAAATACTTAGGGCATTTGGAGTGAAAAAGCCCAGCCTGAGGCTCTTGGGCAAACAGAACATGCCTGATTTATAACCCACTTACTCATGGCTACCAAAACCTATGACCTGTTGCCTTTAAAAAAGCTGTAGAGGGAGTTGCCTGGCTGTCCAGTGGTTAGGAGTCCACGCTTCCAATGCAAGGGTCTTGGGTTCTATTCCAAGTTGGGATCTAAGATCTGGCAAGCTGCATGGCAAGGCCTCACCCACCTCAATAAAAACAAAGAACAAAATATGCGAACAGAAAATGGTAAAAATTTGGATCCAGGTGATAATTTAGTGATGATTAAGCTGGATCTCCCCTGGTGGCTCAGACAGTAAAATGTCTGCCTACAATGCAGGAGGCCTGGGTTCAATTCCCGGGTCAGGAAGATCTCCTGGAGAAGGAAATTGCAACCCACTTCAGTATTCTTGCCTGGAAAATCCCATGGATGGAGGAACTTGGTTAGGCTACAGTCCATGGGGTCTCAAAGAGTTGGATACGACTGAGCTTCATTCACTTTAAGCTGCAGGAGACCTGGGATCCACCCTTGGGTTGGGAAGATACCCTGGAGAAGGGAATGGCAACCCACTCCAGTATTCTATTCCTGTTTAGAAAATTCCATGGTCGAGGAGCCTGGTGGCTACAGTGGAACTGCAGAGTTGGACACAGCTGAGTGACTAACACTAAGCCTTATGCTTAATCTTTCAAAAATGAGGTTGTGAGAAGTTCCAGGGCTTGCGTGCAACCACACTGTCTCCCAGGAGTAAACCGGACCCTTCATTGTAGAATTAGAGCTTCCTACGTCCCTAGCCTTCTTTCCAATTTAACTTGTACTAATGTACACAACTCATGTGCTTTAATCCTCTGTGACTTCATCACTTAGAAGCATTATATTGAGCAGAGGTAAATAATTATTTTATGTGGCTCTAATTAAGTTCAAACTAACTTGCATTAGCTGCAGACCTTCTTTGTTCCTTGGAGTCCTAATATGAGCAATTGAATCTCTTCAGTTCAACATGTATTTGGGAGGCATAGGCATCTACTTGGAGTAGGAGAGAAGGGACCACCACTTGGCTGAGCAAAAAGTTTCAGTTACTAGAAAAAAGTGGACCAGAACTAAGACATTCCAGCTTACAAGATAAAGGAATCTCCCATAGAAAAGCTAGTTGGAAACCAGGTTTACATTCACTTTCTTTAATTTTAGGTTAAAAAGAAAAAACAAACAAACAAAAAAAAAACCTCTCTGAAGAATTGCTATCCTATGGTAAGTAGAACATATATTGCTTCATTTTAAATAGTCCTAAATTGTAGCTAAGGAATCTTTGTTCACAAGAGATCAACATTAAATGAAGAATGACTCTTATCTAGAATGTAGCCTACCATATACGAAAATAACTTATGAAGTATAGTAGTTTTCCATGTTTTGATTTTTGTTTTTAATTTTTTTGCCACAGCATGGGGGATCTTAGTTCCCTGGCCAGGAGTGGAAGCTGGCACTTCTCACACTGGAAGTATAGTCATAATCATTTCACCTCCAGGGAAGTCCTCCAAACATTTCTTTTAATATCTTTTAAATAATTAACGATAGGTTAGACTTTAAGTGGAGTCACAGATACTTATTTTTATTTGGTAAATAGGTTTGCCTACTTTTCTTCTTCCACAAATTCAATGTAACTCACCCGTTCTGTTCCTCAAAAATACAGCAGGGCTATGAGAGAGAGCAGATAACTCTGGGCAATTTGCCTCTGGGGACAGTTCAGTCCGAGAAGTGTGTCATTAGGAACTTATAGTGTAAAGGACAACTCCTTCACCTCAAGCTAAACTAATGTCTGATGCTAGGCAGGCAATCTTGAAGTCACTGCCAAACTCTCAGGATTCTTTTTGGAATTAATACATAACTCTTCTTAATATCAATTTACTCATAAAAACGTTAATCAGTCAACTATAAGCCAAATATTGTGCTAGGTGTTAAGAATACCAAATCAAATACAACAAGACTCTTACCCTAAAGAGATCATAGTCTGGTTCCAGGTTCTTATTTAGTCCAACATACCAGTGTCATTTAAAGCTGGTTTCCATTCTGATTGATTGACACCTATGTCCTAGTGATGCTTACATATTTTAAATATCCTCTAGCACCTTGTGGTCTATAACTGCAAATTGTAGGAGCATGGAAGAACTTAAAAGCATCCCACTGAGTGAGATTCAATAGACATGCACACAAGGTCCAGCGGAAGAATTGAATAAGGAGTGGTGACATTCACATGGTGACAATCAAGGAGGCTTCACAGAGAAGATGATATTAGAACCTTAAAAAATGAAGCTTGGGAGAGAGGGTGGGAATGGAGGGAGGAACTTGGAGGAGGAGAAGTCTGGGCATTACCAGAAGTACCAGGACAGACTCCTTCTTGGTTTCCCTGGTGGCTCAGTGCTAAAGAATCTGTCTGCAATGCAGGAGACATGACCCAGACACTTTCTGGGTTGGAAATATTCCCTAGAGAAGGAAATGGCAACTAAATCCAGTATTCTTGCCTGGAAAATTCCATGGAGAGCGAAGCCTAGTGGGCCACAGTATGACTAAGTGAATAACAACAACTCCTTCTTACTGAATAATATTTGGAAGCACTGAAGTCCTATTAGCACAAGGTATATAATATAGTTTTAATAATTAATACAGCAATTTCATTTAGTTGAAAAGATAAGACTACCTTTCATGATTTTCCAAAACATTCGAGGATATTTGAGAGCATTGGTTTAAAATAAATAAATAGGGTAAGAAAGCAGTAAATAACTTGAGAATAGGAAAGACTGTCGTTCAAAAATTTTTAAAGAGCTTCTTAGAAGGACCTTCCTCTAACTTCCCCATTCCTGGTTGCTGGTCTTCACTAGTCATTTAATTCTGACTAAGGATGCTCAGGAGGAATTGGGGGGGAACATGTCTTTTGGCTGCCTGCCAGCCTCTGAATTGAAGATAATAAAAACACTAAAGTACAATAATAATGGTAAGTTATTCTGTCTTGTTCCAAATGATTTTAATTTTTTTTGGAGAGCTTTCAAATGCTTTTGGATTAAGAGAATGATTGCAATCCTAAATTTTAGGACCGTGACAAAACTTAAAATGACCCTATTAATTTAAAGTTGAGGTATCTCCATTTTTAACACATGTTATTTTACAAGTGCTTGCATATTTTAAGGCCTAAATAGATTTTTTTTTTCAAATGTTCTTAGGGCCCTAACTTTTTATTGTAACAGAAATAATAGAGACTCTTACTTAAACATAGAAATTGAATATATATTCAAATACTCAATAGCAGAAAATGTTGTATATTATCTTGTTAGTTAAATCACATTTTGTGAGTAAACAAATTTAGAGCTTATGAATGATACCAGATGGGGAACTCAAAAGTATCAGTGTTTGCTTTATTTTGTCTGCAAAGATAGTTACTGAGGAAGCTTACCTAACACCATGCCTCAACCCTGACCCCCAGAGGCCTTTCTAAGAATGACAGAGGTTTTCTAACATTTAACCATTGACTGAATTTAGACATTAGCTAGGGGGAAGATGCTATAGTTTGGTGCTCTGTGTTGACTTAGCTGAGTGGACGGGGGAGGTGGATTGGAGGCTTAAGAAGGATATACACACACACACACACACACACACACACACACACACATATATATATATATATATATATATATATATACACATACAACATGTCTGATTCATACAGTTGTATAGAAAAAACTAACACAACATTGAAAAGAAATTATGCTTGAATAATAAAACTTTTAAGATTATTTTAAAGCTATCAGATTTGTCCAGGCTTCCCAGGTGGCTCAGTGGTAAAGAATCCACCTGCCAGTGCAGGAGACGCAAGAGACGCCAGCTCGATTTCTGGGTCCAGAAGATCACCTGGAGAAGGAAATGGCAATCCACTCCAGTATTCTTGCCTGTAAAATTCCATGGACAAAAGAGCCTCGTGGGCCATAGCCCATTGGGTCACCAAAGAGTCAGACATAACTTAGCTCTAAACAACAACAACAAACATTCCCAAGATATATAGAATATGAGTCCCACAAATATGCATATGATCAGATTTGAGGACTTGTTATTATGGCCAAATATCTTGCTGAGTATGACACTGTGATTTACAAGAAATATATGTAGAAATAAAACTAAAGCAGAGACACTTATGTTGGGGGAATAAAAGGAACTGGAGACATAGGTGCATTAAAGAAAAGCAAAACTTAACCTTACCTGACATAAACTGCAGGAAATTGACAGCCCTTCTCAGAAATCAGCAGAGGACAGCCAGACAATCTACAAATGCCAAGTCTGCTCACACCACCTCTGAACTTCCTTGTTCCCCTTCTTTGTTCCCCTCAGTAGGCTGGCCTGATTCAAAAAGAAAGAAGACCATCAGGCCACCAGTCAGGTGAAAAAGACAAATAATTTCCTCATTTAACCCATACAAACCCTTCAGTCTGTAAACAGTCAGGAACTCACTGCTCCCATAGCTTTGAGTTTCCCTGATTGTAGGTCGAAACTGTTGCTATAAACTCATCTTTCAGCTTTGCTTCACTTAGTATGAAGAGTTTGGTTTTTCACATTCAGATGACCAAAATATATTTCTCATATATATTTGAACCTCACCCACGGTTTCTAGTTCACAGCTCCCCAAACCTTTGGAATTTCCTGAATGAGTGGCAAGAGCAAAGGAAGCATCTTTTGTTGTAACATTTGGTCTCTTATTCCCAGTTTCTGGAAACACTTTAGAGCCACAGAAGTAAAGTAGGTGTCGTGTCATTTGTAATAAGCCCTCTGTCGTTACTGTATTTGTGTTGGGATGTGACTTTGGGATAGCACATAAGGATAGGGGCTGGTTTCCAGAGGAATAATTGAAAACCAACTACTTTTTCCAAAGTTAGTTCCACTTTCTTACATCTTCCCTACCAATTCCTCTAGCCGTGAAATAAAACCAAACAAATTTACTTAAATATAGTCAAACCAAAGGTGGCAAAGAATATTTTCTAAGCAGGGCAAAACAACTGGAAGGAATGATTGGCCAAATCATCAAAAATTTATTTTTTTCAAAGATGTTGCTAAAATCAAGCAGTCCCTGTAGTGTATGAAGTTGTTGTTCAGTTGCTAGGTCACGTTCGGCTCTGCAACACAATGGACTGTAGCATGACAGGCTCCTTTGTCCTCCACTGCCTCCTGGAATTTGTTCAATTCATGTTCATTGAGTCGGTGATGCTAACCATCTCATCCTCTGCTGCCCCCTTCTCCTTTGGCCTTCAATCTTTCCCAGCATCAGGATCTTCTCCAATAAGTCAACTCTTCATATCAGGTGGCCAAAGTATTCGAGCTTCAGTATTGGTGTCGGGGGCACCTCTAAAGTGATGAGACTTCTCAGAATTCATTAAGAAGTCCATTCTGAATGGGAATGAACAAGAACAGAATGAGAAAATCTTGCTCAAGAAGTCAAATGTGCACTCAAACTCTTTCCTGTGTCCTGGTCAGTGTGTTTTCTTGGAATTCATTGTGTTCACACCAGAATGAGAGGACGGCACCAAGAACCCCACAAATCAGCTTTCACCACCCCCAGCAATGAGCGCAGATAAGAAGTCAGAGAAGAGTTGCTCTTGGAATATCAAGCCCTCTCTTTCTCTGGGAGAAAATAGTATATACTGGCCATAATGGGAAAGATTGACAAATCTAGTTTAAGGGATGTTTAGTGAGGTAAACTTTTAGCATAATTAAAGGAATAAAATTTTAATCTCCTCATAAATACTTTCTCACAAGTAAATGGAAAGACAGGAGGATGTGTTACCCTCTTCTGCTCCAGTAGAGCAAAGTCCCTTCCACGAGAGACATGAGGGTAGTGAGGGTGTGATTCACCATGAGATTAATTTCCCATCTCTTTCATTACAATTTGCTTCTCTCAGTTGGGAGGATCGTTTCGATTTTTGGTGAACGTTCTTTAAAAATCAGCTAATGTTTTGCCAAGTCTGTAGGGATTAGTCAATTAACACACAATATGATCATTAGCTGGAAGCAGCTTTTGGAATAATCTTGAATTAAATAAATCAGTTATTTTATTTTAATGGAGAGAGAAAAACATTTTTCTATGGAATAAATTTTTTTTAATTGATTTCTTCTCAAAGTTGTAAGATGTTAGCATTCACATCTCACCTCTGCTTTACAGCTAGACATCACTTTTTTCATTAGAGGGAAATTATGACTAGCACTCAACATTAGGAATATTGCCTGGAAAAATAATTGTTTACCTCATTAAGGCTTTCAGAGTGACTTCTGAGATGATGATATGTTATTTTACATTCCAGGAAAAGAAGAAACAACTGTAACTATAGTTACCAAGTGTATCAGGGACCACTGATTTCCAGAATAGCCTCCAGACTAAGTATTTCTTCAAGGGAGTTATCATGTAAACATACCGAGGGGCACGAGGTTAGAGAAGACTTTAAATGCACCTGTCACAAACATTTTCATATGCAACAGCTCTTCATTTTTTTCATAAAACACTATGTACTTTGATAACCCCCCTTAAGAGATATGCTCCCTCAAGCTGTCTAGACAAAAACTGTTAGATGGTCTTAGTCCCAGTAAAACAGGTACTTATTTTCTAGACTTTGCATGTCCAAGATGGAGTGCTCATAGATGGTCTTAACTTAATTTTTAAGTGGAAAGAGGGAGTTTCCTATTGTTTCAGAAGACAGAAAAGAGAATGTCCAACTCCTCTTGCCTCTAGAAAACACTTCCACCACTTACTTTATGGATATAAAATTCCAGTGTGCTAGGTAACTTCTGGAATTAGCGTGTCTTTCCCTGGGGCTGTGTTTTATTTACTCTACATATTGATGAACTAACTTGTTTGGCTTATTCAGAGTGTATAAGAGCACAGGATTTAAAATCAGGTACCTGGAGTTGAATACTGATATTTCATTTACTAGACATGCGAATATGTCCAAGTTACTTCTCAAACTTTATTTTCCCATCTGTAAAAAGAAAAAAATAGTAGTGTCTTCCTCAAAGGTCAGTTTTGAGGATTAAATGAGGTAACTCTCCAAGGCTTATATCTTCCAAGCGTTTAGAAAGGAGAAGATAATCTTTCTCATTTTCCAAGATAATCAGTGAGAAATAATTCTTTAAACACATACACATACACCTCCAAAGGAGAGAGGTGAAATCTAGGATCAGTATAATATTGAAGAAACTATTTTCCTTAAAAAAGTGAAGTACAAAGTTCATAAGCCATAGAGGTAACAGCCTGATATTATTAGGCACAGCAGCATGCGTTTCCTTTTGCTCATATGTTTGATATGTGTATTACAGCCCTAACCTTGGGCTCTTCATCCTGGTAGGGTTTTAACTGTTTGAAAATGAAGGTGAAAGTCTTTGGAGGACTTCCGTTATTGCTACTGCCTTAGCCAAAGTTGAGGGGAATCCAGGACTATACCCAGGGCCACTGTTGCTCCTTTGTCAGGAGCCAATAGAAGTCTTAGAGGTTTTAGTGCCCAGATTGATTCTTGTTTTTCAGGCCAAATTATTGTATTAATATACTAGATGTAATAAGTTTCAGTTCATTCCTTTTAAATTTTCTAGGCATAAATGTAACACTAAGTTACGATAATGCCAGTGCTTCTTATCTAATATGTATTCATGACCACATTCTTAGAGGGAGCAATTTTATAAATACATTTTCATTATTGATGTCCTTAAAAAAATACAAGTTCAAATATTGGCCAAAAATATTTGGTTTTTTAAAATGACCATTAATTTAAATAGAAAGAAATTTCAAACCACTCAAAAAAGAATAATAGAATAATTTTATTCACTTAAGTAAAAGTCAAAAAATATTTAAAAAGACAGCAGAGTAAAAATTAAATGGGCTTCTGCTTCTGGACTTGACAGAACAGAATGGTTCAAGTATCATTGCCTCTGATGCTATAAACAACTATTAAGCTCTGGAAAATATGTAAAATAACTATTATCAGGAATTAAACAACAGACAGCACAACATTGGGATTCTCCAAAAAGAAAAACATACCAGCTGAGCATCATGATAGCCCTAGAGCTCTGCTTAGAGGTTACTTTTCTGTTTTGGACTCAAGGAGGAGTGACAGGCATTAAGGAAGCAGAGACTGAATTCCAAGTTGCTGAAGGGATTGGTTTTTAAATGGAAGTTACCAGCGGTCTGCAGAGAGATTGAAGGTGGGTTATTGGCTTGAATATGCACAAGATGAGACTTTGGGAACCTTAGAGGAGATTGTCTGCTATAGGGCTGCCTTTTAAAGGCATTTTCCAAGTAATTAACATTCTTTTGAAGCTGAGCACAGGGAAGATATTATTAAAACTTATCTTCACCCAACCGAATCAGAAAATTTAAATAAACATAGAAGCTTACTAGATGGAGAAACTAAGTGAGAAAGCCATTTATTTTGCAAAATAACTCAGAACGCACAACAATAGGCCCATTTGTAATATTACACAGACACTTGATGACGTGTCTTTAAGCTTGTTTCAAGAACTATTTCCAAATAAGTCATATTCAAATTATAGATCTCATGTTTAGAGATTGTTAGCTAATAAGTATCATAGCACGTGACTCACCTCTCATTTGTGTGCATCAGTTCTGTTCTTAATTTTGTTGGACTATCAAAGCAAGAAAAACCAGAGACCAGTACTTATGACTCTTGGTTTCTTTACATGTAAACTAGAGGCAAATAACTGTGGCATTTAAATACAAAAGCTACTGAATAAATATGTTTTGATTATTTGAGCTTATACTGCCAAAAAGGGCTACAAATTGCATACAAATCATAGTTTTATTATATTTTCCTGATTACCTCATTCAACAAATTATTTTTTAATGTTAACATATGGCAGTATTGTTTGGGGAACAGGAATTAGCAGTGAACAAAACTAACAAAAATCTTAGCCCTTATGGTGTTTGGAGATAATCACAGTAAGAAAAGTTAACAGTACTTAGAGGGTTGAGTTTGCTTATTTTTTTTTTCCTGGCTAATATTTTTAGGAGTAAGTTATCCTTGTGATTTTTTTTTCATTCTTTGGCTTTATTCCCTAACAATTTAGGCTGCTTGTTAAAGAAAAATTGCATTTAATTCATTCATGATAGTCATGTATCCAAACTTCCCTGATAACTCGGTTGGCAAATAATCCACCTGCAGTGCAGGAGACACCTGGATTCAATCCTTGTGGTTTAGCTGGTAAAGAATCTGCCTGCAATGCAGGAGACCTGGGTTCACTCCCTGGGCTGGGAAGATCCCCTGGAGAAGGGAAAGGCTACCCACTCCAGTATTCTGGCCTAGAGAATTCTGCCTGGGTTGCAAAGAGTCAGACACGACTGGGCAACTTTCACTTTTAATCAAGTATCAATAAATAGTTTTAAACATGTATAATTAGTGGCTTAGATGGTAGAGTATCTGCCTGCATTGTGGGAGACCCAGGTTTGATCCCTGAGTCGGGAAGATCCCCTGGAGAAGGAAATGGCAACACACTCCAGTATTCTTGCCTGGAAAATTCCATGGATGGAGGACCCTGGTAGGCTACAGTCCATGGGGTCACAAAGAGTCAGACACAACTGAGCAACTTTACTAATATACTTGAGACTTTGTACATACTGAGAATTTATTCTGAAGAAATAATTTAAAATGGATAAATGTATTTCACCAAAAGGACATTCATCACAGGTTTATTAAAGCAGATTTTATTTTCTTTATTTTGTTTATACATACATTTAAATTTTTCTACAATGGTGACTTTTGTTAGAAAAAGAATATTATTTTTAATTCTTTAAATGTAATTCCTTGTATCATCTATGGAAAATTAGGTCATGAATAAATAAACATAAAACTTTTAAAGCTTTTAAAGTAACATTTTTTGAACCTAGAATATGCTTATACCCTAAGCAAATTATGAAATTTGTGGAGGCATATTTGGCTGAAAAATCAGGACATTTCTTAAAGCAATGGACTGGAGAAAAAAAAATTTTCATGAAATATTCCTTGGATAATCAAGTTTTAGTGGGGAAGGAAATGGCAACCCACTCCAGTGTTCTTGCCTGGAGAATGCCAGGGATGGGGGAGCCCGATGGGCTGCCGTCTATGGGGTCACACAGAGTCGGACATGACTGAAGTGACCTAGCAGCAATCAAGTTTTAACTTAGTACTTTTTGATGTGCACTGCTATATGTTTTTACATGAATGAGAGTTAATTCTTAGGCAGGTTGATAAGTCCAGGGTCCCCACGGAGGAGAAAGGGATCTGAGGCACTTGAGAAGGAGAAAAGAACAAACTTTTTTCTACATTCCTTCATCTTAGTCACATAAAACTCTTTTTTCTTTAAGCCCAGGGCTAATGATTACACAACAGAACAACTCATCTTGCTCAAAGATATGTTTTTTCTTAAACTCTGTACCAGTGATTATATAACAATATATCCTGCTCAGTTCAGTTCAGTTCACTCAGTTGTGTCCAACTCTTTGCAGCCCCATGGACCACAGCACACCAGGCCTCCCTGTCCATCACCAACTCCCGGAGTTTACTCAAACTCATGTCCATTGAGTCAGTGATGCCATCAAACCATCTCATCCTCTGTCATCCCCTTCTCCTCAATACCCTGCTCAAAGGCATGTTTCTCCTTTTTAAGAGCCTCTGACTAATTCTGTCAGCTTAAAATGTTTATTTTTTTAATACTTTATTCTACTTTACAATACTGTATTGGTTTTGCCATACATTGACATGAATCAGCCACTGGTGTATACATCTCTCAATGCCAAAGCCCCCTCCCACCTCCCACCCCACACCATCTCCTCGGATCATCCGTACACCAGCCCCAAGCATCCTGTATTCTGTATTGAACATAGACTAAAATGTTTATTGTGGGAGTGAGTCTGGTAAGATCTTTCTATTGTTAGTTCTAATCCCATTATCTTAAAATGCATATTGTGGGAGTGGATCCCGTAAGACTTTTACAGCCTTGAGACATTCTTTAGATTTATTGTAATAACCAATTGAAAAAGTATATAGTTCCCTTGCTAGACTAGCCAGGGAGGCACTCTCTGTCCCCGTTCTGATGTCTATGTCAGAAGCTTTCTCTGTCCCTCTTTATACTTTAATAAAACTCTGCTACACAAAAGCTCTTGAGTGATCAAGCCTGGTCCCTGGTCCCGAAGTTAAAGCTTCTTCTTCGGAGATCATGAATCCGACATTGTTCACTATAAGCTGTCAATGAAGGAACACTAATTTATAGGAAATAAGCTTTCTATTGCTTAAATAGAAATGCAATTACATCAGCGACAATTGTCCTGAGTTTAAGAATTACCCTGGATGAATAGTGAAATCCTTCACTGTTAACACTCTGCTAAAAGTGATGGCTAAGGATTTTTTTTTTATTGAAGTCAGATGAGTACAAAGATATAGATTCATATATCCTGACTCTCCGTGTCAGGAAATTTTAAAGTAAACTGGAACTACTATTGAAAGTTGAGTTAATATTTGTAGGTATAGGTCTCTCTTTACAAAAAAAGAAAAAGAAAGGCTTAGCCATTGAAAGCTGTCACTGAACTGGGCTAAAGTCAGTCCATGGTGAGCCCTTTCACATGAGTGCAGTGCTCTGTGAGTTGGCATGCATTAGGTCTGAAATGATTGGTACATGAAGGAGTAATGGAATGTACCATGTTTCTTCGTGCCCAGAAATATCACTGGTAACAAGCAATATTTGCTTTTACCTTATTAGTTAGATTAGATCAAAGAAAAATTTCCATAATTTTCATTTCAGATTAGAGTTTACTTTACTGGTTGCTAACATCTGGATTTTTTTCATAGAACTTTAAGAAACCCCATTTCTTTTGCAGAGGTAATTTAAGCTCTAATTATGGATACATTTACTTATTTCATCAGCACAGTTGCTAACATAGCAGAAAAAACTACTATCTGGAAATATCTTTTAGGCTCATAAATCTGTAAATCTAGTGCTTTTATGTTCTTACTTCATGTTACAGTGTGTTCTCCATTCATATATCCTGACTCACTTTCTCTATGCCTACAAACTAGACCACCCAAAATACCAATTTTTAAATTATATCACTGCAAATAACAATAAGACAAGCCATCATATGATGCATGAGATTTTTATACACTACTGCAGCTGAGTCCTTTCAAGTCAATATTCCAGAGAAATGAAATATTCTGACCAGTCTTTTAAGATTTACAAAAATGGGAGTAATACACGAATGGCATTTCATTGACTGTCCACTCAAGCCTCGACTTTGCCTAGTGCAACACTTCCAATGTGTCATAGTGGTGCCAGTGTAGGATGAATTGTGCAATTCTTCCCCCCTCAAAATACTATGTTGATGTCCCAATCCCAATATCTGTGAATGTGACTTTATTTGAAAATGGTATCTTTGCAGATACGATCATGTTAAAAGGAGGAAATATGGAATTAGAATGAGTTTTAATTGAATTTCCTTCTTATACAAGGAAAATTTGGACAGAAGTACAGACTGGGAAGAAAGTTGTATGAAAATGGAGGCAGAGATGGGAACTGTGTGTCTACAATGCATGAAACAGCAAGGATAGTAGCTCAGGTGGTAAAGAGTCTTCCTGCAAGCAGGAGATCCGGGTTAATCCCTGGGTTGGGAAGATCCCCTGGAGAAGGGCATGGCAACCCACTCCAGTATTCTTGCCTGGAGAATCCCATGGACAGAGGAGCCTGGCAAGCCATAGTCCATTGGGTCACACAGGGTCAGACATGACTGAAGCAACTTAGTACACACTCACGCACCAGAAGCAAAGAGAGGAGTTTGAAAAAGACACTTTCTCAGAGCCTCTAGGAAAAACCAGCCAGATGGACACTTTGACTGTGGAGTTCTATATTCCTCCACTGTGACAGAGTAAACTTTTGTTGTTTGAAGCCACTCTGCTTGTAGTACTTTATTATGCAGGACCAGGAAACCAAAGCAGGTGCCAGTGGCTTTATGCAAGAGGACAACCACACAGAAAATGTTCTCAAGTGTGACATGCAGATTCTCATTTTTAAAAGACAGAATGAAAAAAGCTAACTAAAAGGGGAGATTGATTTATATTGGGAAGACAAAAAATAGCTAGTAGACCCTTCAATTCTTAAAATTCTCTGGCTCTTGATCAAGAAAAATTGCATAATCAAGCAGTTATCCACACTTTCTTAGTCCTCATGAGATTAACTTACCAATGAAGGAATCCTCTGAAATGAGCATGCTAGTCTGGCAGTCTGAGTCAAGACCCCTTCACTTGTGCTCCTTGGTGATATGTTATGTCAATGTTTCTTTATACCAAAGGAGAACTTTGGCCTAAATTATCCATCTTACCTATCAAAATCAGGCTTCCCATGTGACTTAGTGGTAAAGAATCCGCCTGCCAATGCAGGAAACTCAGGAGATGCCGATTTGATCCCTGAGACAGGAAGATTCCCTGGAGGAGGAAATGGCAACCCACTCAAGTATTCTTGCCTGGGAAATCTCATGGACGGAGGAGACTGGTGAGTTACAGTCAGTGGAGTCACAAAGAGTCAGACACAATGGAACAGGCACCACAGGCACATATCAAACAAAATCACATGTGTTGCATAAACATGATTTTAGTGTTCATATAATTGTTTTTCAGAATCTAAATACTTAACATTCTTTAAACCAGGGAAACCATTTCTGGATACATATATTTCTAGTGTAGATTTTTTAAACAAAGAAAAATAGCATAAATCTTTTCAAGAACTATAATTTAAACTTGAACCAAATAAAAACAGTTTAGTACTTTCTTGGAGAGACATGCTCCCACAAAGCAAAAAAAATAAAAATAGAAATAGTTTTAAACAAAAGCGCTTGATTTAAGACAAACATAAACAAAGCAAAACAGAAAAGGTCTTGCTCCCAACCTAACACTGCATAAAATGTCAACATAACAGAAAATGTCAAAAGAGAAAAAAACTTAACCTTTTTTCAAATCCCATTCATTTCCTACACACTGTAAGCATCTTTCCTTTTTAAATAAAAATTTTCTTCCTTTTTCACTTTACAGGAAAGAATATAAATCAATCTGGCACTGTCCTATAAAACTCAGACTTGCACTAACCAGAATCAACAAAAGTGTGAAATGATCTTCCCTTCCCCAGTGCTGCCTTTCCTTCAGTGGACTTAGAGCATCAATAACAGAGACCGTTTACAGTTCAAGGTCATGCAGCTGAGAACAAAATGAACCTTAAGTTTACCCTTTCCTTTGCCCAGGGCAATAGAGCAGAGTGGAAGGGCTGCCATTTACACAGCACCAGGAGTGCCCTTCCCATCACATGATCTACGTTTCCAGCATCTCAGCAGAGCAGTTCAGAGTCACCCTCTGCAGTGAGTGGGTGAGAGTCTGTGTGGCTTCATCACTTATTAGCCGTGTCCCCATGGTGAGTTACTTAAGCCTCCCATGCCTCAAATTGCTCATCTACTAACAAGATAATAACATCCTGTGATCATAGGATGGCCAAGGAGCATAAAATAATGCAAGTACCAGGCATTACTTGAAGAAACTCAACAAATCACGTATTGTTAATATATATAAGCTTAAGGGAATGGAAAATTAGAAAAGGTTAAATTTCCCTTCTGGGTCTGTCCTCTGCAAGTGCCTTTATATATATGTTCCCCACCCTACTTCCTGACATTCTCATTTATTTTGTTCTCACAACACTTTATTAAACAGCTAAAGCTCCAGTTAGGAGGTGATAGATGCCCTTGATAGAAAAGAGCCGTTACCTCAGCTAGGTATGGTAACAGAGATTCAGCTTCCAGTTTCCTACAAACTGTGAAAGGCATTTAGGCTGCTGCTCTGACGCTCTGTCAGTGGCCTGGAGAAGTGGCCAGCATGAGTGAGGAGAGACTGAGTTAAAGAAACACGGAAGCTGGAGCCTTTGTGGATGCTCACCCACAGACAAACGATCGGGGAGTTAGTAATGAGATGAGTGTCCTCTCTGCCAAAACACTGGTAATTTTTGACCCAAGAGCCAAGAGTCTCAGGTGGGCTGCTGGTCCCTCAACCAGTAAGCCTAAAGATGTACACTGAATTTCAGCTACATCAAAATGCAGGATTTTACCCAAGAACCAAGACAGAAGAAGCAAGCTGACTCTGGGTGCCCCCCTTAAATGCCAACTGGTGTGTCAGCAATCTTGAAATGAAACTGTTGAACCAAGTAGACATTTTCTTCAGTGCAAATAGTCCTTTGAATATGTGACACATTACATCTATGTGAAGGTATCAACTATAAAATTGTTTCTTATATTAAGTCACAGTACAAATTTCAACTTTCTGAATTAATCTTTTTGCCTTCATTCACTCAGAAGTAAGCCTAATGCTATTTTGGCAAGCCTTAAAATTAAGTCCTAGATTTGATAGAAATAAAATAAGTAAAAGTTTTAGTGAGCTTATGTTTGGAATTGGGGGCCTTAGAGTGGGTCATATTTATAGTTCGTTATGTATCCTAAGAAAAATGCTAGAAGATGGGTTTGAATAAAAATTACAAAGAAAAATTATTTCAAAATGAAATTCAAATCTTTTTATTCTCCATCAATCAAAGTGTGTACTGAGATTTCACTTGACAGTCAACTGTAATTTTTAAAATTCAACCAAAAATTACTATTTTTAAAACTCACTGGACTATAAACATACTAAAGAGAATTAATATGTTAAATATCTTATGAAATTTCTTGCCTTTGCTGCATGAGCTGTTAATATCTTTTTAAAAAGACAAAACCATTATCCATATATGTTGTTTATACACTATATTTGTTTTTCTCTTTCTAACCTAGATAGTATATTCAAAAGCAGAGACATTATTTGCTGACTAAGGTCTGTCTAGTCAAAGCTATGGTTTTTCCTATGGTCATTTATGGATGTGACAGTTGGACTGTGAAGAAAGCTCAGCGCCAAAAAATTGATGCTTTTGAATTGTGGTGTTGGAGAAGACCTTGAGAGTTCCTCGGACTGCAAGGAGATCCAACCAGTCCGTTCTGAAGGAGATCAACCCTAGGATTTCTTTAGAAGGAATGATGCTAAAGTTGAAACTCCAGTACTTTGGCCACCTCATACAAAGAGTTGACTCATTGGAAAAGACTCTGATGCTGGGAAGGATTGAGGGCAGAAGGAGAAGGGGACGACCAAGGATGAGATGGCTGGATGGCATCACGGACTCGATGGACATGAGTCTGACTGAACTCTTGGAGATAGTGATGAACAGGGAGGCCTGACATGCAGCGATTCATGGGGTCGCAAAGAGTCAGACACGACTGAGTGACTGAACTGAAATGAACTTACTTCACTCTGTATAACAAGTTCTAAGTTCATCTCAACATATATACACCACCGTGTGTAAAATAGATAGCTGGTGAGAAGTTGCTATATAAAACAGGGATCTCAGCCGGTGCTCTGTGATGATGTAAAAGAGAGGATTGGAGGTGGGAAGGGAGGCTCAAGAGGGAGGTAATAGATGTGTAATTATGCCTGATTTGCATTGTTGTATGGCAGAGACCAACACAACATTGTAAAGTCATCTTCCTTCAATTACAAAAAAAAGTCTAGGAGAATATGTAATAAAATAATTTCAGAAAAAAAAAAAAAACTGTCATCCAGTTTAGAAGGACGGCTCTGATTATTAAAGAGAATGGTCTTCCCAACCTATAAAACTGTAAAAACAAAACAAACAAAACTAACCTACTCTGTGTTAACAAAGTAACAATACATTGTTGGAAGTTTGTGTGAAAGTTGGTTATAGAGACAAGTTCCGCTCATGTTTTGCTGTGTGTCCTTTGTGAAATGAAGGCTGATGTTTCCTTAATGAACTGCAATAAACTAGCAATTATGCTCATCTAGTCATTCTCAAAGATGAAGATTTACTGTGAATATAATAAAACACATAGTTAATGTGACTGTGGCTCTCAGAAAAGAATTTATCTATAGAGACATAATAGTCAAACCACTTGTTTGAAAATGTGTACCCTAGTCAAGGCTATGGTTTTTCCAGTGGTCATGTATGGATGTGAGAGTTGGACTGTGAAGAAGGCTGAGTGCCAAAGAATTATGCTTTTGAACTGTGGTGTTGGAGAAGACTCTTGAGAGTCCCTTGGACTGCAAGGAGATACAACCAGTCCATTCTGAAGGAGCTCAGCCCTGGAATTTCTTTGGAAGGAATGATGCTAAAGCTGAAACTCCAGTACTTTGGCCACCTCATGCGAAGAGTTGACTTATTGGAAAAGACTCTGATGCTGGGAGGGGTTGGGGGCAGGAGGAGAAGGGGATGACAGAGGATGAGATGGCTGGATGGCATCACTGACTTGATGGACGATGAATCTGAGTGAACTCTGGGAGTTGGTAATGGACAGGGAGGCCTGGCATGCTGCGATTCACGGGGTTGCAAAGGGTTGGATGCGACTGAGTGACTTCACTTTCACTTTTCACTTTCATACATTGAAGAAGGAAATGGCAACCCCTCCAGTGTTCTTGCCTAGAAAATCCCAGGGACGGGGGAGCCTGGTGGGCTGCTGTCTTTGGGATGGCACAGAGTTGGACACAACTGAAGCGACTTAGCAGCAGCAGCAGTTTAAAAAAATGACTATATTGAAGTGTTTATTATATAAAAATAGATTTCAATTTATATCTAATGTGTCCTTTTTCTACAATACACTATGAACTTTTAGAAAGAAATTTTAGACAAAACATTTTCTTTAATATTTTTGTAGAAATGTACTCATGAACAGAATGATTTTTAAATGTCATTAAATGAACTGAAATTCACACTGCATTGGCCATCATTCTTTAAATGATAGAAACCAGATTCAAAACTTACTTAACTTCATGAACATTCTATTTAAGAAGGGGAAAGAATTAAAGGTTTATTCTGAATCTTATATTTCCCTATAGTAGGAATAACATTAAGAATTACATTTAATGCGTACAAAGAACCAGATATAATGCCTAGTGTTTCATGCAGCATTCTATATCTTCATTTTGAAGTTGCAAAAAATTCCATGCATAAACTGAATAACTTTCCCTGGCACCCAGGTAGATAAGTAGCAAAACTGGGATTTGAAAGCAGAGTTCTGACTAGGAACTAGTGACCTTAGCCACTGCACTACAGACTCTAAAACTGAGCACTTTGATATGCAGGTTCTACATGTAGATGTGAAAACAGTAGAGGTCAAGAATAAAATTTCTATTTTTTGTAGCATGGTATGAAAAATTCATATTTTTCTAGTTTCTAATGAAAATGCAAAAGCTGTCATCAGGAAGACAGGAATACTTGATATTTGTGCCCTTATTCAAAAAGAGATCAAAACAGAGATGATTTCCTCTTTATTCCCAATTCTGTCCTGCCTCAAGCCTCCACTCTATTTCTCAGAAATCTGTCCTTAGTTCTCTTTCTTACTTGCAGTCCCTGTTTCCTTATTTCCATTATTTATGATGATTCCTAAATTATAACTCAGGCTGCACCCACAAGTCTCCTGAGTTCCACTCCCCAACCCCCACTGCTTCCTATATATCTCCTTTGCATGTTTCATAGGTACCATATCTTACGCAAGTCCCAACAAAGTTTACCATCTCTCTTCAAGCCTGCTTCCCTATTCCATCATCAACCCTTCTTGATCGGTGCCATCTTTACCCTTTAGCTCTCTCAAATTTAAAACATCAGAGTCATTTTCTTCCACCCAACTATATTCAATTCCCTGGTGGCTAAAATGGTAAAGAATCTGCCTGCAGTGCAGGAGACCCAGTTTGAATTCCTGGGTTGGGAAGATCCCCTGGAGAAGCAAATGGTAACCCACTGCAGTACTTTTGCCTGGGAAAATCCCATGGACAGAAGAATCTGGTGGGCTGCAGTCCATGGAGTCACACAAGGTCAGACATGACTGAGCAACTAACACTTTCACTATTTTCAATTCAATAACTGTTCACTTAAGTCTAACATTCTGCTTCTAAGGTGTTTCTTGTATTCACTATGTCTTCATATCTATTCTGCTTCAAGCCCTTCACATTTATTTTCAGGAATCTTGCAACAGAATCTTTAATGGTTTCTAATCTCTTCCTCTCCAATTAATTCCTTAAATATAATAATAGGCTGTAATATTGTGATTTACAGTGTAGAACTAAGTTAAAATGGAGTCACTTATGTTAAGGACAAAATGGAGTTGGCCAATGCAATTGCATTAAAGAAGATGAAACTTAACATTACCTACCATCAGTTGAGGGAATTTAAAGCTCACTTTAGAAACCAGAAGAGGACATCACCAATCCTCAAACATCAAGTCTGTTCCCAGCATCTTTGAACTTCCTTGTTTCTCTAACTCAGTTACCCTGATCCAAATAAGGAAGAAGACCACAGGCAATCAACCAGTTGGAAAAAGATAAACAGCTTCCAATTTACCACATAAAAACTGCTTGGTCTGTGAGCAACTCAAAACTCCACCTCAAGTTTCTGATTGAAACCCTTGTAATAAACTCATCTTTCAGCTTTGTTTTCTTTGGTGTGCAAAGTTTGGTTTCTGACAATATGAAAAAATGTATATCTGACCTTCATCCTTATTTCTGGCATGGAGCTCCTAGGATACATGGAATTTCTAAGTGAAGAGAACATAAAAGTGTATTTTCTCATGTTAAGGAGGTGACTCTCAGAAAGTGTTTAGGGGGGTTGGTTGCCAGTAGAACCAAGCATCTGATTAAAGGGTTAAAATTTTCAGTAGCCCCCTACCTGTGCCATCTCCCACTGCACCTCCAGACAGAGGAGAGGAGAGTGTCAGCCAATGAAAGGCAGAATTAGTGTTGATGACAACTGGACTAGAATTATAAAAAGGTAGTGAAGACCGTTAGGTGTGTGTGGGAGGCTTCCCAGGTGACTTAGTGATAAAGAATCTGCCTGCCAGTGCTGGAGACACAGGAGACCTGGGTTTGAGCCTTGGGTGGGGAAGATGCCCTGGAGTAGGAAATGGCAATCCTCTTCAGTATTCTTGCCTGACATATACCAAGGACAGTGGAGCCTGGCGGGCTGCAGTCCATGGAGTCACAAAGAGTCAGACACGGCTGAACAATTGAGCATGCACGCACACAGTGATGACTAGTTTAGACTAACACAAGAAAGTGGCTCAAAGTCTTTAAGGTCTACAGATACACTTGGGATGGCAAAAACAAAGTGGTCTGATGGGAGATGTTTTGAATATAGAAACTGCAATTCTTCTCAACAATCTCCCTATAGAACCATTAAGGTTTCACAGCTCTTTGGTATTCTTTCCGCCATGCCTCAATGCCTGAAAGTCAAAGGTGAGTGAATACTTGGCTCCAGGCTTCTTAGGCTCTGAGATACACCACAGTTATGATCTTTGACGTGGTTAACACTTCCTCATGGTTAAAATCATTCTTGACTGTCTGCTTTCCTCTCACTCAGATTTTTGCAGATTCATTTTTAGTGAATAGTAAAACTTACGCTGGAGCTCTATCTGAGAAGTTCAAGTTGTTTAAAATGCTAATGTATTTATCCTCTCACATCAGTTTGTGAAAAGGGGAAGATAAAGACTAAAATGTCTAACAGAACTATAGAAAAGAGATAGACCCATTAAACTTTTTAATACTACTTTCTCAATCCCCAAATGGATGCAATACACTTTTAGCAAGAGAAAGGATTCATGTTTTCACTTATTAATAAATTCATCTGTTCAGGTCAGTTCAGTAGCTCAGTCATGTCTGACTCTATGTGACCCCATGAACTGCAACATGCCAGGCTTCCCTGTCCATCACCAACTCCCAGAGCTTGCTCAAACTCATGTCCATTGAGTCAGTGATGCCATCCAACCATCTCATCCTCTATTGTCCCCTTCTCCTCCTGCCTTCAATCTTTCCCAGCACCACAGTCTTTTCCAAGGAGTCATTTTTTTTTGTATCAAGTGGCTAGAGTATTGGAGTTTCAGCTTCAGCATCAGTCCTTCCAATAAATACTCAGGACTGATTTCCTTTAGGATGGACTGGTTGGATCTCCTTGCAGTGCAATGGACTCTCAAGAGTCTTCTCCAATACCACAGTTCAAAAGCATCAATTCTTCAACACTCAGCTTGCTTTATGATCCAATTCTCACATTCGTACAGGACTACTGGAAAAAACATAGCTTTGACTAGATGGCCCTTTGTTGGGAAAGGAATGCTTCTGCTTCTTAATATGCTGTCTAGGTTAGTCACAGCTCTTCTTCCAAGGAGCAAGGGTCTTTTAATTTCCTGGCTGCAGTCACCATCTGCAGTGATTTTGGAGCCCTCCCCCAAACAAAGTCTGTCACTGTTTCCATTGTTTCCCCATCTGTTTGCCATGAATGAATAGGACCAGATGCCGTGATCTTAGTTTTCTAAATGTTGAGCTTTAGGCCAACTTTTTCACTCTCCTCTTTCACTTTCATCAAGAGGCACTTTAGTTCTCCTTCACTTTCTGTCATAAGGGTGGTGTCATCTGCATATCTGAGGTTATTGATATTTCTCTCAGCAATCTTGATTCCAGCTTGTGCTTCTTCCAGCCCAGCGTTTATCATGATGTACTCTGCATATAAGTTAAATAAGCAGGATGACAATATACAGCCTTGACATACTCCTTTCCTGATTTGAAGCCAGTCTGTTGTTTCATGTCCAGTTCTAACTGTTGCATCTTGACCTTCATATAGATTTCTCAGGAGGCCAGTAAAGTGTTCTGGTATTCCCGTCTCTAAGAATTTTCCACAATTTGTTGTGATCCACACAATCAAAGGCTTCACACTTTCATTTATTAATAAATTTATCTATTCCAAGGACATTAATTAAACATATTCTAGACATCAAGCATTTTCTTTTGACACATAAGACATTAAATTTTTTAGAAATAAATAAGCTGCAGTCCCAGTCATTACAAAGTTTGAGGAGATGATCAATTAAGGAGCAATGACAATATAATGCAATATAATGTAAGGAAAGCACTGATAGAAGTAACATGGATGCTATGAGAATCCTCCTATGAAGCCAAGGTATCAAAGGGAGTGAGCTAGGAGGAGAGCAGGTGGTGGCCTCAGAAGCAAAGCTTGAATGTGAAATTAGAGATGGTTGCCCTGTAGCTCTTTTGTGAGCTCCCTTATTGTAAGAAAGTTTTTTGTCTCCTCAGGAGACGAGGAACCTCAATTAGAGTAACAATGTCTCTCTTTGTGTCTTAACTCACTGTCAGTTCAGTTCAGTCCAGTTCAGTCGCTCAGTCATGTCTGACTCTTTGCAACCCCTTGAATTGCAGCATACCAGGCCTCCCTGTCCATCACCAACTCCTGGAGTTCACTCAGACTCACGGCCATCGAGTCAGTGATGCCATCCAGCCATCTCATCCTCTGTCGTCCCCTTCTCTTCCTGCCCTCAGTCCCTCCCAGCATCAAAGTCTTTTCCAGTGAGTCAACACTTCTCATGAGGTGGCCAAAGTACTGGAGTTTCAGCTTTAGCATCATTCCTTCCAAAGAAACCCCAGGGCTGATCTCCTTCAGAATGGACTGGTTGGATCTCCTTGCAGTCCAAGGGACTCTCAAGAGTCTTCTCCAACACCACAGTTCAAAAGCATCAATTCTTCAGTGCTCAGCCTTCTTCACACAACACTTCTCATGAGGTGGCCAAAGTACTGGAGTTTCAGCTTTAGCATCATTCCTTCCAAAGAAACCCCAGGGCTGATCTCCTTCAGAATGGACTGGTTGGATCTCCTTGCAGTCCAAGGGACTCTCAAGAGTCTTCTCCAACACCACAGTTCAAAAGCATCAGCTCTTCGGTGCTCAGCCTTCTTCACAGTTCAACTCTCACATCCATACATGACTACTGGAAAAACCATAGCCTTGACTAGATGGACCTTAGTTGGCAAAGTAATGTCTCTGCTTTTGAATATGCTGTCTAGGTTGGTCATAACTTTTCTTCCAAGGAGTAAGCGTCTTTTAGTTTCATGGCTGCAATCACCATCTGCAGTGATTTTGGAGCCCCCCAAAATAAAGTCTGACATTGTTTCCATTGTTTCCCCACCTATTTCCCATGAAGTAATGGGACCAGATGCCATGTTTATTCATTTTCCGAATCCCTTATGCAGATTCAATGGTTGATATGAATGTAAATTAGTAGGAACAACCCATACTTGACTCACCTCCACCTTTTTTCCTTTTGGAAGCCCTAGCACCATTCTCCTCATGCGCTCATGCAGGGCTCTCTCTGTTGTGGGAAGAAGGGGAGGGAGAAAGGCAAGCTCCTGCCCGATATTGCTAGGAACTACATGCTTCTTGACTCTTCGGTTCAAAATTATAAGTTTACATGGCGTATGAACCTAATAATCCCATAGAAGAGGGAAATGCTCCTGAGGATTTGAAACCCAAAGTTGATTCTATGCCAGAATATATGCCTCTTTGAGGTGGCTGAATCATCAGCTTTGTTTGTTTGTTTGTTTGTTTGTTTATTAAAGAGAACAAGTTTAAGAGTCAAGTGTGAGTGAACTTAGGACCCACATAAGAAAAAATCTTCTTCTCATAGTGGTTATTCTAAGGGACAAGCAGGATGGTTTGGAAGCCAAGAGTGGAAGAAGATGTGCTATCAAGTCAGTTATCACCCTTCATTTAGGATGTAGCATGCTTGCAGGGAATACTGGAAGCAACATGGTTTTGGAGTAAAACAAAGATCCCAGTTCTACAGTTGCCATTTGCTTGTAAGCTTCCTTAGGCCTCATTGTCTCATCTATAATACAAGACCTGCTCATGCACACATGCTTGGCTGCTTCAGTCGTGTCTGACTCTTTTCAACTCCATGGACTGTATAGCCTGCCAGGCTCCTTTGTCGATGATATTTTTCCAGCAAGAATACTGAAGTGGGTCGCTATTTCCTCTGCCAGGGGATCTTCCCAACCCAGGGATTGGGCCCACTCTTACATTGATAGGCAGATTCTTTATCACTGAGCGACCTGGGAATCCCACCAAAAAAGCACACTAATAGCAAACTTGCCAGGATATTATGAAGATTAGAAGTGTGTTGTAAATGCATCGTGTATTTATGATGTAATCATATGCTAGACGGTAGCTGAAGGAAGATGTCTCCTTGTAAAATGAGAAAAATGATAGGGCTTGAAAATAATTGTGCCATGATTTAAACCTATGCCAAGAAAAGGAAGTACAAGAAACTTGCCTCAATTTGATACAGTTTGCCTTCTCCAGTTATTCACAACATAGGGAGGTTTAGTTCTATCACAGAGACAAGAGCCAGCCTCGTATGTGCAACATGGAGGAGAGCCTCCTGCAAGAAGTGGAAGCCAGTGTCTGTGGACCTTGACGGATGTGCCAGGGAGTTAACCTGAGTCCTCAGGTTACATCAAATCTGAGAACACACCTAGCATCAGTTTAAAAATCTAAATATGACAAAATGCCAACTCTCTCTAAACATCTCATTTTTGTTTTCTGAATTCTTATTGACAGATACTCCTAACTTAGATATCACTGAAAAACTATTCATGAGCCTATAAACATCTTTTCAAATGTACTCAGCTAAATTAAAGTATATTTAAGCAAATCTCTTCCAGTCTTTCAGTTCAGTTCAGTTCAGTCGCTCAGTCTTGTCCGACTCTTTGCGACCCCATGAATCACAGCATGCCAGGCCTCCCTGTCCATCACCAACTCCCGGAGTTCACTCAGACTCACGTCCATCAAGTCAGTGATGCCATCTAGCCATCTCATTCTCTGTCGTCCCCTTCTTCTCCTGCCCCCAATCTCTCCCAGCATCAGAGGCTTTTCCAATGAGTCAACTCTTCGCATGAGGTGGCCAAAGTACTGGAGTTTCAGCTTTAGCATCATTCCTTCCAAAGAAATCCCAGGGTTGATCTCCTTCAGAATGGACTGGTTGGATCTCCTTGCAGTCCAAGGGACTCTCAAGAGTCTTCTCCAACACCACAGTTCAAAAGCATCAATTCTTTGGCGCTCAGCCTTCTTCACAGTCCAACTCTCACATCCATACATGACCACAGGAAAAACCATAGCCTTGACTAGATGGACCTTAGTTGGCAAAGTAATGTCTCTGCTTTTGAAGATGCTATCTAGTTTGGTCATAAATTTTCTTCCAAGGAGTAAGCATCTTTTAATTTCATGGCTGTAGTCACAATGTGCAGTGATTTGGGAGCCCAAAAAATTAAAGTCTGACATTGTTTCCATTGTTTCCCCATCTATTTCCCATGGAGTGATGGGCCCGGATGCCATGATCTTCGTTTTCTGAATGTTGAGCTTTAAGCAAACTTTTTCACTCTCCTCTTTCACTTTTATCGAGGCTTTTTAGCTCCTCTTCACTTTCTGCCATGAGTGGTGTCATCTGCATATCTGAGGTGATTGATATTTCTCCCAGCAATCTTGATTCCAGCTTGTGTTTCTTCCAGTCCAGCGTTTCTCATGATGTACTCTGCATAGAAGTTAAATAAGCAGGGTGATGATATACAACCTTGACATACTCCTTTTCCTATGTAGAACCAGTCTGTTGTTTCATGTCCAGTTCTAACTGTTGCTTCCTGACCTGCATACAGATTTCCAATCTTTAGTAATCTCCATATGCTAAAAGTTCTCTATTTTAAATAATTTAAAGTAGAAATTTCAATAACACAGTGAGATAAACTGTTTGTACAGTAAACTTGTATAAAAATAAATATTGTCATAAAAGTAAAAATATATATTCATTCAACAAATATTGATTGCATGCTAAATACACATACTGATCTTGGTACAACAAATAAACAGCATGAAGGTCCTTCTTTTAGTTTCTCCTTGAGGCTAAAAAGATTCAATTCCAAGCCAGTTTGTTCAACAGTAATTCAAAAGTGGTAAATCGATCAAAGACTGTTTGGAGAACTTAACAAATTTTGTAGTTCCATCAAGCAGACTTCAGGTGCAACAAAGGATGGACTTTCCTCTGGAGTCTTGGTGTTCAGTCACTCAGTTGTGCCTGATTCTCTTGCTTCCTGACCCAGGAGTCAAACTCCTGTTTCGTGCATTGCAGGTGGATTCTTTACCACTAAGCCACCAGGGAAACCTTGGGACCTAATCAGCAGTTGCGCTTTTCAGATATTTTTGGTAAGTTACCTACTGACTCTGTACCTCAGTCTTGGGCTGAATGAAAGATAGCTAGATTAAGCACTAGAGGACATTTGTACAAAGAATAATTTTTGCTAGATTGCAAAAGCAACAATCAATGAAAAAATGAACGAGTGAAAGTGTTCATGTCTTTAAGAAGACTTACCCTATGAAGAGAACTGATTTAATTCATATCATCCCTGTCTGCCTCTTACTATTTCAAAAGGCTTCTTCCCATGTTTGATGTTTTCTTGCTAAAGCATTGTTTTGTTTTGTTTGTTTGTTTTCAAGCCTACTGCTATTAGCTGGATGGCAGACATTTTTTTCTACCAAACTGGAGAGGAAAATTCATGAGATTCATTTTTCTCTCAGTATCTCTAAAGTTTACTTAAGTAAACTTCATCTCCACATTCACTCTAATTAATCCCAGTTCAAGGATTTTCTCTGAGAACACAATCATATCTTTTCCCAAGGACACCATCATTGATTGACTATCAGTTACAAAGTAAACTCTAAAGAGTTTGCTCAGGTTGTACGTTTATATAACCATTTCATTCCAAGAATTGCTGAGACCTTTGCTGGCAAATACCACTAAGCAAATGTGACATATGGAGATTCAGTTTCACCTAAAAGATAAACTGAGAATATCTTTCTTTACAAAAAGAATTGCTGTAGGCTTTGTTCTGCCAACTCTGATGCATACCATCAAACACATTTTAAAAACATTATTAAAACTGGGACTTCCCTAGTGGTCCAGTCATTAAGATTCTGTGCTTCCTGCATGGAGCACGGGTTTGATCCCCAGGTAGGGAACTAAGATCCCACATACCACTGGTTTAGCCAAAAAACTTTTTATTTTAAATTATTAAATACTATCTATAAATTCACTCTGTGAAATACAGTGAAGAATGACTGTCCCCAAGGAATTTACAATTCAAGTGGAATAGAGCTACATAAACAACTAACTATAGCTCAAACACTTTAAATCAACCAGAAGTAGGGATTCAAACAACATGTCGTAAACTTAGTAAGCAGAGAATAATACATTCTGATTAAAATATTAGTGAAGATTTGTCAATTACCATATCATAAGCATTAACACAGCAGAAACATTTTGATAAATGCTGCAACAGACTGTCTTGGTGTCCTGCTCAGAACTCCTGTCATCCCTGATGTATCCAAGCCCTAGTTGCTATAGGGTGCTTCGGCTAACAATTCACACCTCCAGCCTCCTTTGAAAGCATACCTGGGATGACTGACACTATCTTAACACCATTTGTACCACTGCAATGGCCAATGATTGACTGGACAGGAATCTAACAGCCCCACTCCATGTCTCAAGATGGGACAGTGTTTATGGTACAATTTACATTTCAGAATTCCCAACCATATCATGATGACACTAGATTCTTACTGAAACTACCAGGGATCGGATTTTTCCACAGCTCCTTCTTGTTTTCTATATTGTTTCCATTCCTCAGATTTCACTCTGAAGGAGTTACAGGCCCCAGGTTCTACTAGCTGGAACCAGGAAAATATGCCTGGGAAGGTTGCAAAGGGTGCTGGACCAAGGGGTGGTGAAACATAAGGCTGGACAAAGCAGAGTTTATCAATATGAGGGCACACTTCCTGTAAGAAAGACTCTAATATCCTGTCAAGAGCCTCAGTCCTGAAGCACAGCTGGGGAGGTTTTTAGATGCTTGGGAAAGTGTTAGCTTCCATTAGATGGGTAGCAATACCAGAACAGTCTAGCAGTGTTTGAAAAGAAAGCAAAGGCTCGGAAGATGGGCTTGCTAGTTCAGTTCAGTTCAGTCGCTCAGTCATGTCCGACTCTTTGTGAGCCCATGAATCACAGCACGCCAGGCCTCCCTGTCCATCACCATCTCCTGGAGTTCACTCAGACTCACGTCCATCGAGTCAGTGATGTCATCCAGCCATCTCATCCTCTGTCGTGCCCTTCTCCTCTTGCCCCCAATCCCTCCCAGCATCAGAGGCTTTTCCAATGAGTCAACTCTTCGCATGAGGTGGCCAAAGTACTAGAGTTTCAGCTTTAGCATCATTCCTTCCAAAGAAACCCCAGGGTTGATCTCCTTCAGAATGGACTGGTTGGATTTCCTTGCAGTCCAAGGGACTCTCAAGAGTCTTCTCCAACACCACAGTTCAAAAGCAGCAATTCTTCGGCACTCAGCCTTCTTCACAGTCCAAATGTCACATCCATACATGACCACAGGAAAAACCATAGCCTTGACTAGACGGACCTTAGTTGGCAAAGTAATGTCTCTGCTTTTGAATATACTCACTAGGTTGGTCATAACTTTTCTGAGTAAGCGTCTTCTAATTTCATGGCTGCAGTCACCATGTGCAGTGATTTTGGAGCCAAAAAAAATAAAGTCTGACACTGTTTTCACTGTTTCCTCATCTATTTCCCATGAAGTGATGGGACCAAATGTCATGATCTTCGTTTTCTCAATGTTGAGCTTTAAGCCAACTTTTTCACTCTCCTCTTTCACTTTCATCAAGAGGCTTTTTAGCTCCTCTTCACTTTCTGCCATAAGGGTGGTGTCATCTGCACATCTGAGGTTATTGATATTTCTCCTGGCAATCTTGATTCCAGCTTGTGTTTCTTCCAGTCCAGCATTTCTCATGATGTACTCTGCACATAAGTTAAATAAGCAGGGTGACAATATACAGCCTTGACATACTCCTTTCCTGATTTGAAGCCAGTCTGTTGTTCCATGTCCAGTTCTAACTATTGCTTCCTGACCTGCATACAGATTTCTCAAGAGGCAGGTCAGGTGGTCTGGTATTCCCATCTCTTTCAGAATTTTCCACAGTTTATTGTGATCCACACAGTCAAAGGCTTTGGCATAGTCAATAAAGCAGAAATAGATGTTTTTCTGGAACTCTCTTGCTTTTTCACACTGTTTCCTCATCTATTTCCCATGAAGTGATGGGACCAAATGTCATGATCTTCGTTTTCTCAATGTTGAGCTTTAAGCCAACTTTTTCACTCTCCTCTTTCACTTTCATCAAGAGGCTTTTTAGCTCCTCTTCACTTTCTGCCATAAGGGTGGTGTCATCTGCACATCTGAGGTTATTGATATTTCTCCTGGCAATCTTGATTCCAGCTTGTGTTTCTTCCAGTCCAGCATTTCTCATGATGTACTCTGCACATAAGTTAAATAAGCAGGGTGACAATATACAGCCTTGACATACTCCTTTCCTGATTTGAAGCCAGTCTGTTGTTCCATGTCCAGTTCTAACTATTGCTTCCTGACCTGCATACAGATTTCTCAAGAGCCAGGTCAGGTGGCTTGCTAGAGTAGACCAAAACTCCCAGTGGACTGTGTTTTTGGAATCCCCAAAGGACTCTCCTTTACTTGGTAGATTAGCTCCTTGGTGGTCTTGACCTCAAAGAGCAGACCCTAAGGTAACAAGCCTTGTCCCTCAAGGCAGATCTTTCCAGTTGTTGTTCAATTGCTCAATTGTCTCTGACTCTGTGACCCCATGGACTGAAGTATGCCAGGCTTCCTTTCCTGCACTATCTTCTGGAGTTTACTCAAACTCATATCCATCAAGTCAGTGATATCATTCAACCATCTCATCCTCTGTGGTCCCTTTCTCCTCCTGCCTTCAGTCTTTTCTAGCATCAAGATCTTTTCTGATGAGTCAGTTCTTTGCATGAAGTGGCTAACGTGTTGAAGCTTCAGCTTCAGCATCAGTCCTTCCAATGAATATTCAAGACTGATTTTCTTTAGGATTGACTGGTTTTAACTCCTTGCTGTCCAAAGGAGTCTCAAGTCTTCTCCAGCACCAGAGTTCCAGAGCATTGGTTCTTCGGAGCTGAGCCTTCTTTTTGGTCCAACTCTCACATCCATGCATGACTACTAGAAAAACCATAACTTTGACTATACAGACCTTTGTTGGCAAAGTGATATCTCTGCTTTTTAATGCAGTGTCTAGGTTTGTCATTCCTCCAAGGAGCAAGTGTCTTTTAATTTCATGGCTGCAGTCACCATCTACAGTAATTTTGGAGCCCAAGAAAATAAAGTCTGTCACTGTTTCCATTGTTTTCCAATCTACTTGATCTCTCCAGCGTGCATGATAAAGGAACCCCTGGTCAGTATGGCCAAATGGAAGGAGTCTGCATTGCATTATATATAGATCAGCTGTCCTTTAAAAAATAAAAATACATGGGGCATAAGCAAAAAAAAAAAATAGAAGGAAATTAAAATCTTTCCAAGAAAATCTGAGACTAGAAAAATGATTCTGAATTAATCAGAAATGCCTCCCCCCCACCTCCTTAGAGAAAAGCAGCAACAATGGATGTGAATTCAATTCAAAGGGTTTATGTCAGGGCCAGATCAGACCCACATCACCCAGTCCCTTCTCTGTTCAATCCTGTATCTCAGAGTGGATCAGGGACCTGATACATAAACATGAGGCAGCACAGAGCACAATCTCTCCTTTCCTGCAAAAGCTCTTTCCTACCAGTAGGGAAAACCCTGTTGATGGGACTGAGTGCATAACAAGAGTAATTACAGCATGAGCGATTACAGCCTTAGAGATTGGCGCTTCTGTGATTCCATCACAGAAGGTGCATTTGGAGGCACTGACACATGGTTTGTTGGGAGGAACATAATGCTGGCCCCAAGAAAGGTGCTCCGTAGCCATGAAAAGTATGGCCCTCCTCCTAGCACCATCTGTCACCTTTGCCGTACCCAAAGTGTTGTCACTGCAGCTTTTTTCAGAATGCATGTTAGGCTTTCCTTTCAGTCAAGCTGTCACACTCACATCGCCATCGACCCCATTACAGCATTTGTAGAGACATATGGAAAGAAGAGCGAGGAACAGGATAGCTTTGGGAAAAGTGAGAAAAGGGCAGAGCCAAAACTGGTTCTCATCATTAACCCAGAGTTTACCCAGCACGGAATTCTAGAAGCAAGAATGTTTGCAAAACAGAAGAAATGTTCGTTGCTTTTATATCATAAATGTCTTGAAATAATCTCTGTTCAACAGCTGTCATACCTGTGTTGAAGATGATATAAATCAGTATGATATATACAAAATAAGGTGCTCCGAGTTTGCACACACTGGCAGCTCCACTCTAAACACCACACATGATCTGTATGCCTTTGGTTATTATCAAATCTTTCCTGTTGCATAGGGAGCTCAGGGCAGTGCTCTGTGAGCACCTAGAGGGGTGGGATGGGGGGATGGGATGGGCGGTGGGAGGGAGGCTCACAAGGGAGAGGATATATGTATATTTATAGCTGATTCACATTGTTATAAGGCAGAAGCCAACACTTTAATTGGAGCAATCACCCTCCAATTAAAAATAAATTTTAAAACATTAAAAATCTTTCACGCTAATAATTTTTTATTTGAAATCAATGGAGCCTATTGTCTCTTTAAAAATACATTGAAAACAGCAAATCTGGTTTGATTTAACTTGACCTGTTCCTAGATTTGCTTATCACAGCAAACAGGCACAAGATAGTACCACAATCCTTTGTGACTTTATGTCAACCATCTAGTCCCTCTGAGCTGTAAATGTGTCATCTTTAAGTCTCCTCTTGGAATTTATAACTATAGAACTGCTGACTTTTGGACCTGATATTCATGTGTAAGTTATTTGCAAGGTCATGAAAGACTCATGTCAATAAAATTGAATTAAAGTGGTCTACTGCAGGTTTGGTTCTTCAGAAGCAGAGCTGAGGTAAAAGATTGAGGGAGTTGTTTATTAGGGATGAACACCTGGGAAGGGAATAAAGAGGGAGTAGGATGGGGTGGAGGAAGAAAAGAAATAGCAATGTAGGACAAAGCCTCGGCCAACCCAGCGGGGTGATCTGGAGTGAGTGTTCCAAATGGGGTAGGTATAGCCAGGCCATTACACCTGTTTCATGATCTCTTGAAGATCATATAAATCAGTATAATATATACAAAATAAGGTGCTCAGCATTTGCATATACTAGAAGCTCCACTTTAATCCCCACAAGTGATCTGTATGCCTTTGATTATTGTTAAATCTTTCATGTTACACAGGGAGCTTAGCTGGTGCTCTGTGATGACCTAGGGGTGGGATGGGGGTTGGTGGTGGAAGGGAGGCTCAGGAGGGAGGAGATACATGGATACCAGGGCTTCCAACAGCTGAGTGGCTTCCTACAGCTGAAAGAAGCTGAATGCAGTGGCTTCCTACAACTGAGCAGATCCCAAGTGGATAAAAACTGGAGGTTGTCTATTTAGCACACTCTCTGCAGTGGAGCAGGAAGTTCTCTTGAAACTGGATCTAGATGCTATACCTCTGTGTCAACCACACAGTTTCAGAGTAATGCTACCCTCAGGGTCCCAGCAGAAAATATTTTCTGGGGGTAGTTCTTCCTGATTCATGCCTCTTAGATTAAGTTCAGCCAAGTATGAGTTAAAATAATAAAAGCAACAAATGCATAAGCAAATGAACCAGTGTGAGAGAGAATTAGAAAAAAAATAATAAAATATATTGACACCACACAAGACTTGAATACTGACTAGAAAATGCTAGCTTAATTTGAATTTTAAAAGTAAAGATATATTGAAAGTATTATTCAGAAATAAAAAGCTCTCATA
>SJYC01144297.1:0-38280 GCA_006408675.1 Madoqua kirkii | reverse complement strand
GGGGAAGGGAGGTGGGAGGGGGCTGTAACATGGGGAGATCGTGTACACCTGTGGCTGATTCATGTCAACGTATGGCAGAACCAATACAGTACTGTGAAATGGAATAAGCATTAAATTAAAAAAAAAAAAACTGACTCTCCAGAGCTCAGAACATAAGAGACAAATATAGGCAACTATAACAATATGCTTTGAGAAAATTTTCTAATTTCTAATATTTGATCTTACTTTTTGTTTTCTTTAAATAAATTTATTTAATTGGAGGCTAATTACTTTACAATATTGTAATGGTTTTACCATACACTGATACAATCTTATTTTTACATCATGCATTAAAAATTTTGGTTCTGAAGTTTTACTTACTATAAGAATCATCAGCATGATATGTAAGTTTTCCTTAAGTACATATTACATTTTTATTTAATCAATTCAATGGATATTGAATAACTACCATGGGCCAGGCATTGTTCTAAGTACTCAGGATGCATCAATAAATAAAGCAGACAAAATCCCTGTCTTTGTGAAATTTACATTCTAGTCAGTGAAGACAATAAATAATAAACATAC
Organism: Madoqua kirkii; assembly: GCA_006408675.1. Taxonomy (NCBI): domain Eukaryota; kingdom Metazoa; phylum Chordata; class Mammalia; order Artiodactyla; family Bovidae; genus Madoqua; species Madoqua kirkii. The sequence goes on along the minus strand of SJYC01144297.1, from coordinate 37,716 downwards.
TAAGTGAAGTATATAGTGTGTTAGAACATATGTGCCATGGAGAGAAAAAGCAGTGTGAGGGGAATCAGAAGTACTGGAATTAGGGAAAAGGTTCCAAGGAGCATGCCCAGCATGTTCAAAGAACAGCAAGAAGCAATCATTCAAAACATAAGAGCCTAATTAACTCATATTTTTAAATCAATAGCAAGAAAGAACATTTTAAAATTTAAAGAATGTCAACTAATTGTGACAGACTAGTCTTTCATCTGACCCTTCTCCCTAACCTCCTGAGACATAACTAGAAATGGGTCACAGTCTGTCTTGAAATTAAGTGTGGCCACATGATTTGGTTCCAGAAAGTAGAATGTGGGTGGAAGTGATGTACATCTATCTCAGATCTGGGTCATTAAAAACTTTCCACGTGAATCCTTCATGGTATCTCCCCTTTGGCAACAACCTTGGAAGCAAGCTGTTGAAGATGACAGAACTAGACGTTGGAAGGAGCCAGGGTTCCTAAATAACTGCCTGGAGAAATCTCCTTACTAAATAGAAACACTTATGTTGGACTTTAGACAAGCTAGAAGTTGATGATTAGCCAGAGAAGCTACTGTTAACACACAAATCTTGTTTTATTTTAAAATATTTGAAAATACACAGTAGCTTCAACAAAAAAAAATAAAATAAAATAAAATAAAATAAAAATGACTTTAAATAAAATATATCTATAAAACTATTGAAATAGGCTTTACACTTGAAACTATAATGTTATAAATCAACTATACATTAATAAAAAAAAAATTCTTCTCTACAGACAAATTCACCTAGGGAGTTCACTGGCATTCCAATGGTTATCATTCCATGCTCCCAAAGCAGGGGTCATGGGTTCAATCCCTGGTCAGGAAACTAAGACCTCACGATGCACAGTGTGACAAAAAGAAGAAAACAAAAAAAACCCTCATCTAACCTCCCAACACTTCTTAGCCCATATTTCATTCAAGGACTACTGACACATTTATGTCATATTAATATTAATACAACATTAAACAATACATGTAGAGAACCTTATAGATTTTCAAAGTGCATAAACAAAGCCAAATTCTCATCTTTATTCTCATTAAAGATGAGAATACCACATTATGTTACATACAGTAAAAGAAACAATAAGTAACTCTTAAAGAATAATATAATATGGAAAAATATAAATATCCAATATTCATTATCCCCATGTTATATATGAGAAAGCTGGGGTATTGAGACAGTAACAAACTTGCCCAACTTCTTTCAACTCATAAGTGATAAGAGTCAGGGTTCAAGCTAAGGCTACTCTTACCCTCTGTGACTTGCTGGTGGCTTAGACAGTAAAGAATTCACCTGCAATGTGGAAGACCTGGGTTAGGAAAAGCCCCTGGAGGAGGAAATGGCAATCCACTCCAGCATTCTTGCCTGGGGAATCCCATGGATGGAGGAACCTGGCAGGCTACAGTCCATGGGGTCACAGTCAGACCCGACTGAGTGATTAAGTATAGCACTCTAATCTATACCAGATTCATGTTTTTAGCTAACTTTTATAAAATTCTACAAAGCAAAAAAGCCAGGTCCTAATGTCCTATGGATCCTCAGTGACAGATGGGGAAATACTGGGTCAGGTCTCCTGACTAAATCCACCATTTTCCTACTTTGGCCAATGCACACACTGTGAGAAACTGATCTGCCTCATATACAGTTCAGAGAACAGAAACCTTTTTCCATGCTTTTCCTACAATTTGTGTCATGACTGACTGTAGGAGTCAAGATTATTTTAACTGTTAAGTAGTTTTTTTTCTCAATGAAATAGCAAATGTGTGTTAAGTCGCTTCAGTAGTGTCCTACTCTTTGCGACCCTATGGACTGTAGCTGACCAGGTTCTGTCCATGGGATTCTCCAGGCAGGAATACTGGAGCGGGTTGCCATTTTCTCCGGCAGAGGATTTTCCCAACCCAGGGATTAAACCTGCCTCTCCTATGTCTCCTGGACTGGCAGGTGTGTTCTCTACCACTAGTGCCACCTGGGAAGCCCTTTGATAACAAATAGCTCTGTGTATTTAGGAAATTCTGGAAATGCTTTACTTTGCCACAAGACATAAACTGTCCTTTAAGTAGGATGGATATTAATACTTAGAAGATTACATCAGCACCAAACGATAAAACAGCAATTTATTTTAGTTTGTCTGAAATAACAATTATGTTTGAAGTCACTTTTTTATTTACATTAGGATTACTTAGTGTAAATGGAGCTCTACTTACAGAAATTCAATAAGATCCTGAAATTAGAAATGCATGTGAATAAAACATTTAATTTGATACTGCAGTAACTTGATTAAATTCACAAGGGAGTTTGCACATTAATTGTACAGGCAGTGGAATATCACCTTTGGGAATGAACTTCAATTCCACTGTGGTTCCTATATGAAATGATTTCTGCTAGTGTTGGCTCGGCTTCCAGTGATTGAATATTTATGGGGCAGCTTAGTTCACTAAATATAATATTTAACACAGCTTCAGTTTGTTACCCTTTCCTCCAGTCCCTAGGGTGAAATTTTTCTTATCCTGGCATCTACTAGAAAATTATTCAAAAAAGCGAACAATTTAATTACTTCCTCCTCTTTACACCTCCCCTCTCCCCAATAAAAACACATACAGGGAAGAGCACGATTCAAAACGACTATTATGTTTGAAGTCATTTCTTTATTTTCCCTTAGCTGACTTCTTGCATCGAATAAGTATAGCAATTTAATCAGTAGGAAGCAGAAATTCAGTATCAGCTGTTGGGATCATAGGTTTACTTAGTGCAAATGGAGCTTTCTGAGAACTCATCAGGGACCCCTCAATTCTTTTCATCAAAATGTTTTACAGATTGCATCTTGTAAGTTACTGAAATTAAATGGTGTTTAATTTTTATAGCACTTTCCCCACTCCTAGCTAGTTTGAAGCAAATGAAAAATTAAGCCTCAGAACTACACTCCATCAGTTGGACTGCCATTTAGGACACAAAATTATGAACAGAATTTATCTGAGAAGTGAATGTACTTTTAGGCAGACCTGAAGAATAATCAAAGGACAGATTCTAGGTTCCATAATACCTATCTGGTGATAGTATTCATTTATTCATTCAACAAATACATATTAATTATCTACTCTGTGACACTGTTGTAAGTATTAGAGATATAGACACAAAAAAACTAAACAGTGTCCCTGGCTCTTATGAAATTTACTGTGGTACTAATGTGCTTGAACTTGCTATTATTAGGGGGGAGTGGTCTCATATTAGGTACTTACTTGTAAGATTTCCAGATGCCTTATCTTTATCTCTCATGTGCCTTGCTGCCAAGCTGCTGCCAAGTCACTTCAGTTGTGTCCAACTCTGTGTGACCCCATAGACGGCAGCCCGCCAGGCTCCCCTGTCCCTGGGATTCTCCAGGCAAGAATACTAGAGTGGGTTGCCATTTCCTTCTCCAATGCATTAAAGTGAAAGTGAAATCGCTAAGTCATGTCCGACTCCCAGCAACCCCATGGACTGCAGGCCACCAGGCTCCCCTGTCCATGGGATTCTCCAGGCAAGAGCACTGGAGTGGGCTGCCACTGCCTTTTCCCTTACGTGCCTTAACCTCCTTTAAATTTCAATCTCTGCCATACATACCATCCAGGTATTTGTTACTGTTATCCATGGGTTCTCTGTTGCTTAATCCAATGAAACTATTCAAATTATTCATGGAATGTAGTAAAAGGCAGTCAAGTGAAAGTGAAAGTTGCTCAGTCATATCCAACTCTTTGCGACCCCATGGACTATTGAGTCTATGAAATTCTCCAGGCCAGAATACTGGAGTGGGTAACCTTTCCCTTCTCCAGGGGATCTTCCCAACCCAGGGATCAAACCCAGATCTCCTGCATTGTGGGTGGATTCTTTAACAGCTAAGCTATCAGGGAAGCCCTAAAAGGTAGTCAAGGTACTTCTAATAATTCCAGTGATCAAACTAAGGTCACAGATTGACTTTCTTACCTCTTCGATATTCTTTAGCTTGAGATGAATAGCGCCTTCATCTTTGGTAAGAAGAATGCAGTTCCAGGGAGACCATTCCACAGACTTATCCCATCTGACCAAGACCAGATCATTGAGATCCTTCCAAGCACTGAGCACAGACTGGGATGCCCAGATATTCTCTGTCAGGTACTGAATATCTTGTAGCTGCATATCAAAACATATTTTTAAAATAAAAATATTCTAAACATAAAATTTTATTCTAACCATAAAATGTCTTTAAGATTATTATATTCCTTGAGAAAACAAATTTCCCAAGGGAAACATTATTCATGAGGTTTTCAGCACAAATGGTGGTGGTGGTGGTTTAGTTATTAAGTCGTGTCCAACTCTTGAGACCCCATGGACTTAGCCTGCCAGGCCCCTCTGTCCATGGAAATTTTCAGGCAACAGTACTGGAGTGGGTCACCATTTCCTTCTCCAGGGGATCTTCCTGATTCAGGGATCAAACCTGGGTCTGCTGCATTGCAGGAGATCTTCTGCATTGTAGGCAGATTCTTTACCAACTGAGCCACCAGGGAAGTCTTTCGGTGCCCATGTGTGTGTGCTGTGCTTAGTCGCTCAGTTGTGTCTGACTCTGTGACCTCATGGACTGTAGCCCACCAGGATCCTCTGTCCATGGGGATTCTCCAGGCAAGAATACTGGAGTAGATTACCATGCCCTTCTCCAGGGGATCTTCCCAACCCAGGGACTGAACCCAGGCCTCCTGCATGGCAGGCAGATTCCTTACTGGCTGAATCACCAAGGAAGCCCAAGAATACTAGAATGGGTAGCCTATCCTTTCTCCAGCGAATCTTCCCAACCAGAGAATCGAACCGGGGTCTCTTGCAATGCAGGTGGATTCTTTACCAACTGAGCTACCAGGGAAGCCCAATCTCTGCTCACTCTGCCCAAACTATGTTGCCAGTCTCACAGTCATGACTGCATCCAGAGAAAGCAGTGTGTATTTCTTCCAACATGCTAATTTTACCTTACATTTATATGGTATTAAGTACTTTCTAAAATTCATTAGTAACTTTTAGCTTATCCTCAGGGTTACTTGCAGATCATTTTATTCCCATTTTAGAAATTAGGAAATTAAGATGTGAAAAAGAATAAGCAATTCATTTAGTGTTATTAAAAACATCATTGTTTTAGTGAAAAAAAAAAGAGGGAAAGGGGGGAAATGAAATAACTGTTTATAAACTTTTTAAAAATTTAAACCATATTAGCTACAGCTCTTGAAATGACTTTTTATTGAGAGGACTACATATATAAACTTAGGATTGCCAGAGGGGCAAGCTTCAGAAAGAATAAACACAGGAAGAAGAACCATTATTTTAAAAGGCTTGGATGGGAAAGCAGAAATCTTTTTTGTAAAATCAATGAACAGGTTTCATCCATGATTGACAACATTTACTCATCATACCTGTATCAGGAAAGCAATTTCAGAACCATCTTCATAATCAGCTTCTGAACAGTAGAGCCGTTGAAGTAAACATTTGTACTTCAAATATGATTCTCGTTTTCGACTCTCATTGTCAAGGTTAACGCACTGACGACATTGGTAAATGCGGTGTGAGGTGGATGATACCAGAAACTCTGCAGAAGGCAAATAGAGCTGGCAACTGTGCAAAAGTAAATTTTCTTATAGAACTTTAATGGGTCCTGAGGGACCTAAACAATAAAAAAAAAGGAAAGAAAGAAAGAAAAGTTTAATATCCAGGCCAAATGTTAAGGGCTAACTTATCTTCAGTTCAGTTCAGTTCACTTCAGTCGCTCAGTCATGTTGGTTAATTTTAAAGTTATATTTTCCCCTAACTTTCTACTCTGTGAAAAATTTAAATTTCAAGTCATATTCATTCACTCTGTCAAAATGTTAAAACTCTATTCTTTATCAACTTTTAGATACATGTGGTAAAATCACCTAGAAAGTTAACTGGCTGAAAAAAATGAGTAGGTAGAGGCTTTGAGTTGCAATACTGAGAAACCTTTCCAAAAAGAATGGAAAAAAAGTCTTTTGAAACTTATATTTAAGAAGAATTTAGATTTTTGGTGCTATTCTGTATTAGTTTTTCTTACGGGCAATAAATAAATTCATATATAAATAAAAGCCCACTAAAACAAGTGTTCTCATTTCATTCCAGCTTCACACTAAATGTGAATTGGCTCATTCATCAGTGTTCAAACTTTGAAAGTCTGCATTATATAGTAGTTCTATTTCTAATTTTTTGAGGAACCTCCATAATGGCAGTACCAATTTACATTTCCACTAACAGTACACAAGGATTCCCTTTTTTTTCACATCCTTGCCAATACTTTTTATCTTCTGTTATTTTAGTAATAGAAATTTTAACATTGAGGGGGTGATATTTCATTGTGGTTTTGATTTGCATTTCTCTGATGATGAGTGATAATGAGTGACAATTTTTCATACACGTGTTAACTATTTGTATGCTTTCTTCAGGAAAATGTTTATTCAGGTCCTTTGCCCATTTTTAAATTGGATTAAAATTATTTTGCTATCGAGTTGTACAAGTTGTTTTGGATATTACCTCATCTGATACATTAATTAACAGTACTCTTACTCAAAGATGCTATCATCTGAGTCTTCTTTTTTCTGGTGGAAGGTCTTGTATTTATATTTTTTTAAGAGTGAGATATATAGTTGGTGTACAATATTATGCTAGTTTCAGATGTTCTACACAATGATTTGACAAAATGATTTGGTGAGAACTGCCAATACCATGGTGAATAAAAGCGGCAAGAGTGGGCATCCTTTTCTTGTTCCTGATCATAGAGGAAATGCTTTTAGCTTTCTATTATTATTATGTTGGCTGTAGGTTTGTCATATATGGCCTTTATTATGTTGAGGTGTGTTCCCTCTATATCCACTCTGTTGAGAAATTTTAATTACAAATAAACATTGAAGACTGTCAAAACTTTTCCTGCATCTATTGAAATGATCTTATAATTTTCATTCTTCAATTTGTTAATGTGGTATATGATACTGATTTGTAGTGTTGAAACATTCTTGCACCCCAGAGATGTCTCTCTTGATCATGGTGCATGATCCTTTTAGTGTGTTTTTGAATTCAGTTTGCTAACCTTTTGTTGAGGACATAAGCATATATGTTCATCAGTGATATTTGTGTGTAATTTTCTGTGATGTCTTTGTCTGGTTTCAGTATCATGGTGATGCTGGCCTCAAAGAGTGAGCTTGGAAATATTCTTTCCCCTTCAGCTTCTTGTTTGGGAAGGATAAATGCTAATTCTCTTTAAATGTTTAGTACCATTTCCTGTGAAGCAACCTGGTCATGAGCTTTAGTTTGTTGGGAATTTTTGATTACTGGTTCAATTTCATTACTGGTAATTGATCTGGTTCACTATTTATATTTCTTCCAGATTCATTCTTGGGAGACTGTATATTTGTAAGATTTTATCTATCTCTTGTAGTTTGTCCACTTTATTGGTGTATAAACTGTTCATAGTGAAATCTCTCATAATTCTCTGTATTTCTGTAGTGTTGGTTGTAACTTTATTTCCTTTTTATTTCTGATTTTGTTGACTTGGTATCTCTAATTTTTCTTGATGAGTCTGTCTAAAGGTTAATCAATTTTATCTTTTCAAAGAACCAGCTCTTAGATTTATTATTAATCTCTATTTTATATTTCTGCTCTGATTTGTATTATTTCTTTCCTTCTACTAATTTTGTGTTTTGTTTGTTCTTTATCTAGTTTGCATAGGTGTAATGTTAGGTGGCTTATTCTTTTCTTATTTGCTTAAGAAGGTTTGTATCACTATCAACTTTCCTCTTAGAACTGTTTTCACTGCATCTCATTAATTTTGGATCATTGTCTTTTCATTTTCATTTGTCACCAGGTATTTTTTTTAATTTTCTGTTTGATTTACTCAGTGAACCATTGGTCATTTAGTTCACATTGCTTAACCTCCCAATGTTTGTGTTTTTTGCAGTTTTTTTTCTCTTGTAGCTGATTTCTATTCTCATACCATTGTGGTTTGAAAAGATGATTGATATATTTCAGTCTTCTTAAATTTATTGATACTTGTTTTGTAGCCTAGCATGAGATCTATACTGGAGAATGTTCCATGAGCACTTGCAAGGATTGTGTATTTCACTGCTTTTGGAGGGAATGTTTCATATACATATATCTATTAAGTCATTTGGTCTAAAATTTCATTTAAGGCCACCGTTTCCTTATTGATTTTCTGTTTCAATGATCTGTCCATTGATAGAAGTGGAGTGTTAAAATTCCCTACTATTATTGTGTTACTGTCAATTTTTTCCTTTATGTTTGTTGCATTTCCTTTATATATTTAGCTAATCCTGGTTTGATACATATATATTTACAACTGTTATCTTCTTGTTGGATTGACCATTTTATAATTATGTAATGTCCTTCTTTGTTTTAGCACAGTCTTTGTTTTCAAGTCTATCTTGTCCCTGGTGGCTCAGACATTAAAGAATCCACCTGCAACGGAGGAGACCTGGGTTTGATCCCTGGGTTGGAAAGATCCCCTGGAGGAGGGCATGGCAGTCCACTGCAGTATTCTTGCCTGGAGAATCCCCATGGACAGAGGAGCCTGGCGGGCTACAGTCCATGGGTCACAAAGAGTCAGACATGACTGAGCAAATAAGCACAGCTAAGCATGCACTCCAGTTTTCTTTTTGCTTTCATTTGCATGGAATATCCTTTTCCATCCCTTCACTCTCCATCTGTCTGTTTCTTTAGATCTGAAGAAAGTGTCCTGTAGGCAACACATACATGGCTCTTATACTTTCTTTATCCATTCAGCCATTCTATATCTTTTATTTGGAGCATTTAGTCCTTTTACATTTAAAGAAATTGATAGGGATGTACTTATAACCATTTTGTTTATTGTTTTCTGGTTTATGGTTTATTATTATTATTGTTATTGCTCCTTTCTTCTTTTGTTCTCTTTCTCTTATGATTTGATTACTTTCTTTAGTGTTATGTTTGGATTCTCTCTTTTGTGTGTATATCTATTACAGGTTTTTGGCTTGTGGTTACCATGAGGTTAATACATAACGCATATATTATTTTTAGGTTGATGTTCCCTAAGTTCAAACATGTTCTAATATCCCTGTATTTTTATTCCACCAGGCACCACTGACATTTTTAATATTTCTGACATTATATTTTACATCTTTTGTTTTTTGTATCCTTTAATTACTTATTGTGGACAGATGATTTTACTACTTTTGTGTTTGACCTTCCTACTAGCTGTCTAAGTGGTTGATCTACTATCTTTACTGTATGTTTGCCTTTACTAATAAGATCTTTGCTTTCATAATTTTCTTATTTCTAGCTGTAGTCTTTTCTGCTTAGAGTGGTCCTTTAAAATTTCTTGTACAGGTGGTTTAGTGATGCTGAGTTATTTAAGCTTTGGTTGTTAGTAAATGAATGATAGCCTTGCTGGGTAGAATATTCTTGATGGTAGTTTCCCCTGCCCTTTTCTCACTTTGAATATATTATGCCAATCCTTTCCAGCATGCAAAGTTTCTATTGAAAAGTCAGCTGATAGTCTTAAGAGTTTCCTTGTATACTACTAGTTGCTTTTCTCTTTTTCTTTTGAATGGAATCTTTTTTTTTTCTTTTTTCTTTTTGAGTAGTAGGTCTCAACAGTGTGTGTAAGATATTAACTTTAAACCATGGTTGGAAAAAGATGTGCTGTTATATAAACGCTGTTGTTCCATTTACAGAGCACAAGCAGAATAGCTTGGTAATAAATCTTAAGGGCCCCTAGTATTCTCAGAATAGTAAATGAGCACTGGCTTAAACTTATAGTCACCAGCTGCATTAGCTGAGAGAGTCAGTCTGTCCTTTAAGGCTTTGAAGCTAGGAATTTGACTTCTCTCTAGCTATGAAAGTCCTAGATATCATCTTCTTCCAGTATAAGGCCATTTCATCTATACTAAAAATCCATCATGTAGTGTAGCCATCTTCATTAATTATCTTGGCAAGATCTTCTGGATAACTTGTTGCTTCTACGTTTATGTTATGGAGAGCTTTTTTCCCTACATCTCATAGCCAGCCACTGTGAGCTTCAAATTTTCTACTGCAGCTTTCTTACCTCTCTCAGCCTTCACGAAAATGAAGAGCATTAGGGCCTTGCTCTGGACCAAGCTTTGGCTTATGGAAATGTTATGGTAGCTCTGATCTTCTATCCAGACAACTCAAACTCTCTCCATACAAGCAACAGGGATGTTTCAATTTCTCATCACTCATGTGTTCACTGGAGTAGCACTTTCAGTTTCCTTCAAGAACTTGTCCTTTGGATTCACAACTTGGCTAACTAGTGCAAGAGGCTTAGCTTTTGGCCTATTCTCATTAAGTTTAATCATTTCCAGCTTTAAAGGGAGAGGTGTGAAACTCTTTTCACTTAAACCCTTAGAGGCTTTTGTAAGGTTATTAACTTGCCTAATTTCAATAATGCTGTGTCTCAAGGAACAGGGGTTGTCTGAGGAGGAGGCCTGGTGTGTCGCAGTTCATGTGGTCGCAGAGTCAGACATGACTGAGAGACTGAACTGAACTGAACTGAGGACAGGAAGAGAGAAGGAAGCACCATGAATTGGTAGAGCAGTCAGAATACACACATCAATTAAATTTTCTGTCTCTTATGGGCAAGGTGTATGATATCCCAAAACAATTATAATAGCAACAGCAAATATCAACAACTACAAATCACTGTAACAAACATAATAAACATGAGAAAGTCTGAAACAGTCTAAGAATTACCAAAATGTTACACAGAGACACAAAGTGAGCAAAAGCTGTTGGAAACATTGTGCCAGTCGATTTGTTCAATGAAGGGTTGCCACAATCTTCAATTTATTTAAAAGAAAGAAAGAAAAACAGCATCTGCAAAGTTCAATAAAGCAAAGTGCAATAAAACATGGTATGCTTGTGCATATCATAAGATTCCATTTATAGGATGGGGTTAGGTATAACTACAGAAATAAAATGCTGAACAGTATTTGCCAAGGGTTAGGCATCCAGGGGAAGGACTGATTATAAAGTAGCATAATGAGGGAATTTCAGGGAGGTGAAAAGACTATTTTATCTTGATTGTATACTGGCTGCTGATTACACAACACTGCATTTGTCAAAACTTATCAAAAACATTGGATTTTACCAAAGGTAAATTTAAAAAGTGAATAAAATGGTACAATGTTATGTGAATGTATAGAACATTGAATTCTCTTATACTACTGCAAGCATATGAAAATTGTGTAAGTCCATAGAAGACTAGAAAGTAGTTTGGAAACAAAGAACAATGATAAATAATTGGATGGTCAACTTTTCTCTTGAACTTGTGTTATATTTGAAAGTTCTCCTGCAATATAATTAAGTTTCAAAAATTCATTAAAAGAAAGAATATAAAAATCAAACAATTTTACTTTTTCTAAAAGTTTCTACTGAGATTTTTGCTTATGTTAAGCAAAATAGATGTTTGGTCAGCTTCTTAAATTATTAGAGATTATTACTCTAAAAATAATCATTGGAACAACACTATTAATATTTCAAACTCTTTAGCAAGCCCCTCAAAAAATTTACTAAACGTGTTTTAAATAGTCTTGCCAAGTAAGACAGCAAAGTTTTTAGAAAGGCAAATCTCCAAAGACGGCTAAGCATATTGGAGTTGGAAAAAGCAATTTAATTCAAATACATATTATATTTGAAGTTCTTGCAAGATATCTATGTGAATCAGTTCAGTAATAATTATAACTGTGTGGTATTATAAGGGAACACAAAGGTGCATGTAGAATCTCAGAAATGAAGAGTTTAACTCTCTCTGAGGCCTAATGAAGAAGAGTACATGTGAACTGATCCTAAAAAATAAAGAGGAGCTGGCTGGGTAAAGTCAAGGACAACACTGCAGGTGGAAGCAACAGAATGTGCAAAAGCTGGAAGGTGTAAGAGATTGTGAGGTATTCAATATAGTACAGTATTCAACTGGACACTGGATCCAGAGAGTAGGAGAGAATTCAAGGTTGGAAATACAAACAGAAAATGTTAAATGGTTCATTTATCAACATAAAAAATATCATTCAAAGAAAACTTCATCAATAAAATGATCTTCCACATGGACCCCAGGAAAGTACTAAAGCTAAATTTGAATATACCTCATTTTACTATAACGTGAAAAGAAGTCACTCAGTCCTGTCCGACTCTTTGCTACCCCATGGACAGTAGCCTGCACCAGGCTCCTCTGAGCACAGAATTCTAATAAAGGAATACAGGGGGGGGAAATGTAGAGTACCTTAAGGTGTCTTGCAACTTCTGGATTAAACAGAGGTGTTTTGATGTAATGAAAAAAGAGTGTTGCGATCCTTTTTCTGAGCCCCTCAAGATTCTGATGGTTGACTCCTCTCATCATAAGGTCAACTTCCCTGTCAATCAATTCCAGGATTTCCTGAGTCAGTTTACATTCATGTTCCTGTGTAAAATACACACACATATTTTGTATAGAACATTAAATATCATCAAGTTAGTTTTTAAAGTTATCACCCAAACAAGCTAAAACTAGATTCCAAAAGTAGTGAACCATTGCTAATATAAGTATAAACGAAAGTGAAAGTCACTCAATTATGTCCAACTCTTTGCGACCCCATGGATAGTCCATGGAATTCTCCAGGCCAGAATACGGGAGTGGGTAGCTGTTCCCTTGTCCACAGGATCTTTCCAACCCAGGGATTGAACTCAGGTCTCTCGCATTGCAGGTGAATTCTTTATCAGCTGAACCACCAGGAAATCCCATAAGTACAGTTGGATACCACTAATTTGGAAAAGAAATTGACATTATCTACTGGAATTTAAGATATCCATAATTTATAACCCAGGAATTCTACTAAAGTGCTTTAAAGAAATGTGCACAGAGTCATTGTTCAAACCAGTTCAAAATCAGAAATAACCAAATATCCATAAATAAATTGATTACATAAAAGTGAAAAAGTAGGTGGCTCAGATGGTAAAGAATCCACTACAACACAGGAGACCCAGGTTCAATCCCTGAGCCAGGAAGATCCCATGGAGAAGGAAATCTTCCAGTTTTTCTGCATGGAGAATTCCATGAACAGAGAAGCCTGGTGGGCTACAGTCCATGGGTTCGCAAAAGTCAGACACAACTGAGTGACTGTGAGCAATTAACACTTTCGGTTCATACAATAAAATATTATCTAATATACAGAAATGAATTAACTAGAGTTACTGGTTCCAAATAGGAAAAGGAGTATGTCAAAGCTGTATATTGTCACCCTGCTTATTTAACTTCTATGCAGAGTACATCATGAGAAATGCTGGGCTGGAAGAAACGCAAGCTGTAATCAAGATTGCCAGGAGAAATATCAATAACCTCAGATATGCAGATGACAACACCTTTATGGCAGAAAATGAAGAGGAGCTAAAAAGCCTCTTGATGAAAGTGAAAGAGGAGAGTGAAAAAGTTGGCTTAAAGCTCAACATTGAGAAAACAAAGATCATGGCATCCAGTCCCATCACTTCATGGGAAATAGATGGGGAAACAGTGGAAACAGTGTCAGACTTTATTTTGGGGGGTTCCAAAATCACTGCAGATGGTGACTGCAGCCATGAAATTAAAAGACACTTACTCCTTGGAAGAAAAGTTAGGACCAACCTAGATAGCATATTGAAAGCAGAGACATTACTTTGCCAACAAAGGTCCATCTAGTCAAGGCCATGGTTTTTCCTGTGGTCATGTATGGATGTGAAGCTGAACTGTGAAGAAAGCTGAGTGCCAAAGAATTGATGCTTTTGAACTATGGTGTTGGAGAAGACTCTTGAGAGTCCCTTGGACTGCAAGGAGGTCCAACCAGTCCATTCTGAATGAGATCAGCCCTGGGATTTCTTTGGAAGGAATGATGCTGAAGCTGAAACTCCAGTACGTCAGCAACCTCATGCGAAGAGTTGACTCATTGGAAAAAAACTCTGATGCTAGGAGGGATTAGGGGCAGGAGGAGAAGAGGATGACAGAGGATGAGATGGCTGGATGTCATCACTAACTGTATGGACATAAGTCTGAGTGAACTCCAGGAGTTGGTGATGGACAGGGAGGCCTGGCATGCTCTGATTCATAGGATCAAAAAGAGTCGGACACTACTGAGCTACTGAACTGAAGTGAACAGTATATTACATAGAGATGTAGCAATTCAGTTTAGTCGCTCAGTTGTGTCCAACTCTGCAATCCCATGAACCGCAGCACGCCAGGCCTCCCTAGACGTGAGTCTGAGTGAACTCCAGGAGTTGGTGATGGACAGGGAGGCCTGGCATGCTCTGATTCATAGGATCAAAAAGAGTCGGACACTACTGAGCTACTGAACTGAAGTGAACAGTATATTACATAGAGATGTAGCAATTCAGTTTAGTCGCTCAGTTGTGTCCAACTCTGCAATCCCATGAACCGCAGCACGCCAGGCCTCCCTGTCGATTACCAAATCCCAGAGTTCACTCAAACTCATGTCCATCAAGTCAGTGATGCCATCCAGCCATCTCATCCTCACTCGTCCCCTTCACTTCCTGCCCTCAATCTTTCCCAGCATCAAGGTCTTTTCCAGTGAGTCAGCTCTTCGTGTTAGATGGCCAAAGCACTGGAGTTTCGGTTTCAACATCAGTCCTTCCAATGAACACCCAGGACTGATCTTCTTTAGGATGGACTGATTGGATATTCTTACAGTCCAAGGGACTCTTAAGAGTCTTCTCCAACACCACAGTTCAAAAGCATCAATTCTGCACTCAGCTTTCTTTATAGTCCAACTCTCATATCCATACATGACTACTGGAAAAACCATAGCTTTGACTAGATGGACGTTTGTTGACAAAATGATGTCTCTGCTTCTAAATATGCTGTCTAGGTTGGTCATAGCTTTTCTTCCAAGGAGTAAACATCTTTTAATTTCATGGCTGCAATCACCATCTGCAGTGATGTTGGAGCCCCCCAAAAGATAAAGTCTGACACTGTTTCCCCATCTATTTGCCATGCAATGATAGGACTGGATGCCATGATCTTATTTTTCTGAATGTTGAGCTTAAGCCAACTTCTTCACCCTCCTCTTTCACTTTCACCAAGAGGCTCTTTAGTTCTTCACTTTCTGCCATAAAGGTGGTGTCATCTGCATATCTGAGGTTATTGATATTTCTCCCGGCAATCTTGATTCCAGCTGTGCTTCTTCCAGTCCAGCATTTCTCATGATGTACTCTGTATATAAGTTAAATAAGTAGGGTGACAATATATAGCCTTGATGTATTCCTTTTCCTATTTGGAACCAGTCTGTTGTTCCATGTCCAGTTCTAACTGTTGCTTCCTGACTTGCATATAGGTTTCTCAAGAGGCAGGTCAGGTGGTGTGGTGTTCCCATCTCTTGAAGAATTTTCCACAGTTTGTTGGATCCACACAGTCAAAGGTTTTGACATAGTCAATAAAGCAAAAATCGATGTTTTTCTTGAACTCTCTTGCTTTTTTCATGATCTAGTGGATGTTGGCAATTTGATCTCTGGTTCCTCTGCCTTTTCTAAAACCAGCTTGAACATCTTGAAGTTTACTTTTCACATATTGCTGAAGCCTGGCTTGGAGAATTTGGAGCATGACTTTACTAGGGTGTGAGATGAGTGCAATTGTGTGTAGTTTGAGCATTCATACGTGAACCATGAACCCCCTGTGGCCACTGCTGAGTTTTCCATATTTGCTGGCATATTGAGTGCGGCACTTTCACAACATCATCTTTCAGAATTTGAAATAGCACAACTGGAATTCCATCCCCTCCACCAGCTTTGTTCCTAGTGATGCTTCCTAAGGCCCACTTGACTTCACATTCCAGGATGTCTGGCTCTAGGTGAGTGATCACACCACTGTATTTATCTGGGTCATGAAGACCTTTTTTGTACAGTTTTTCTGTGTATTCTTGCCACCTCTTCTTAATATCTTCTGCTTCTGTTAAGCCCATACTATTTCTGTTCTTTATTGCACCCATCCTTGCATGAAATGTTTCCTTGTTATATCTAATCTTCTTGAAGAGATCTCTAGTCTTTCCTATTCTACTGTTTGGTAAATAGGAAGGAAAATCAAGGAAATGGCTACCATGAAAAGTAAGTATGGGACTTCTCTGGTCGTCCAGTGGTTGAGAATCCGCCTGCCAGTGCAGGGGACACTGGGTTGATCCTTGGTCCAGACAGATTTCACAAATTGCAGGGCAAGTACACCCACACACTTAGAGCCTGTGTTCCTCAACAAAAGAAGTCACTGTAATGAGAAGCCTGCACACCTCAACTAGAGAGTATCCCCTGCTTGCTGCCAACTAGAGGAAGCCTACATGTACCAACAAAGATCCAGAGCAAATATAAATAAATAAATAAACAACATTAAAAAAAGAAAAAGAAAGCATGGTAATTATTTTTAGAGGATGAGAAAGTAAATTGAAAATATAAAGAGAAAGGAAGATGCTGACAAAGTCCTGTTTTGGGCCCTGGGGATGGCAACAGGGTTGGTAGTTTTACATTTGCAGATACATACTTGATATGTTTATTTCTGTATATTTATATAATTCACAATCATTTTAAATAAAATACTTGAAATGATTGAATAAGAAAGGCTAAATAAGAGTTAAGTGATTAAAGTAGAAGTATTTAGAAGTAACAAAATAGAATTAAGTTGCTCCAACTTCCCAAGAGGGACTACAAGAAACATAGCTTGAATGAAGGAATCAGAAGATAAAGTCAGTAATTACAAAATGTTCTTCTTTTTTTTTTAATGCATACTTGGTATGGCTAATAAAAGGATCTGCATCGGTAGTCTTTGAGAGCACATTACAATGACCTGGAATGATTTTTAAAAATCTTAACACTGCTATCACAGTTGAGTATCTGATTGACCTGTTCTGAAATGGGGTCTAGATATCGTTCCTATTAATTTATTCTCATATCTCTTTCCCCATTTCTCTATATAACTCTTTATCTCTTTCAAGCTGTCCAGATGATTCTAATGTATATTCAAGTTCAAGATTCACTGGTCTGTATGAGTAATTGTCATCAAAATAATACTTTTTATTTACTGAGGGCTCCTTATTTGTAAATATTGAGACTTACATATTTTATTTATATTGTATATACAGATGTATATATAAGTATATAAACAGGTATATATTTATATCCTCAAAGCAACTAATTTTATAGATAACAATAGTTTCAGAAATATTCAATAACTTATCTAAGGTTGTACAGCCACAATAAATAGAATCAGAATTCAAATTATGCTTAAAGACCTTAATCCTTTAGAAAATATTGTTCAGTTAATGTATATGTGGTTATGTTAGGTTAAATGTATTAAGATATGCACAACTTTTTATGAGTCTATCCCCTCTCTCTTTTAATTAACCAGCTAATGGGCCTAATTACATCAGGTAAGAGGATTTCTTCTGTACTCCCTACCAGAACTCTCTTTTTTCCAGTCTGGTCATTTTATTGCCCTCTAGAGATATTATGTTTATTTCCTGCCTGTGAACATACTGCTTCTCCCTCTCCTCCTAACCATCTTTAACTTCAAAGACATAGTTACAAGGCATACATCTCTGAAAAGGCAGCCAACACCTAATTGAGTTCATGCCTTTGCTTTCAAGATGGGTAGTAATGTGAAAGGACTATGGAGACTGACCTTTCAATCAGAATCATTTACTCAACTACTTCATGTGCCTTAAGTCAATAACTGATAAGGAAAAAGAAATAAAAATACTTATACAAATGCTGCTTTAAAATGGATAAAAATAAAATTTTCATCACAAGTATCAAAATATATAGACAATAATTTCTGTTCTATTGAGTATTAATCTCATGTTATATATATCTGCATTCATTAGAAAGACATTTATATTTAGACTATTCACTGTGTGATATTTACATTAGTATGTATCATAATATATAGTTTAAGAACTTTTAGATAAATACTAATGCATACACCATATCCCCCCCAAATTGTACCCAAATGATATATTGTTGACAAAATAAAACTAATAATTTATCATCTTTATAATTACTTAATGAAAAACATCTTACTTATTTTAGTATTCAATATTTTTACTGATGATGTGACACCCCCAAATTAAGAGAAAGTTAATGTACCTTTACTGTATGCTTAAGCGTTAAGAGTACATCCAGCCTCTCATCCTGAGAGACGTTCTTCAGCGTGATGCAGTTATAGATGTTTTGCAGCTCTTTGGCTCTGATGGTAAATTGTGTATCCATCTCAATCATTTTGCCATCAAATCTTCTCCAGGTCTTTGGAGCTGAACACTTAAAAAATAATATTATATTTATAACCATCGGTTAATTAAAGTTTCAAAAATAACTTATTCTGTCTACTATAAGTTAACCTTATCATCAGGGGATTTATGAATAAAAATATCACTAAAACTTTGTTGTTCAGTCACTAAGTCGGCTCTAACTAGACAACTAATTAAATAATTTGTAGATCATGGGAAAGTGAAACAATTTACAGGGAAAATATCAGAGAGCTTCAGTCTACAGAAGTGCAAATATTTTCTCAAGATTCAGAATTTGCTACTAATTTGTACTAACTAGTATGATCGCTGGGTTTCCCTGGTGGCTCAGTGGTAAAGAATCCGCCTGCTAGTGTAGGAGACGCAGGAGGCTCAGGTTTGATCCCTGGGTCTGCAAGATGCCCTGGAGGAGGAAATGGCAACTCACACTAGTACTCATGCCTAGGAAATGCCATAGACAGAGCAGCCTGGTGCGCTACTACAGTCCATAGGGTTGCGAAAGGGTTGGATACAACTGAGTGACTAAACAACAACAACACAGTATGACGGTTAGCTTGATGGATTTGTGAAATAACTCATTACCTCCTTGGGAAAAACGTGCTATTTAGAATGCTAAAGAGGTAGTCTACTTGGTTCAATTATATTGAATTGAACGCATGTGTCTTGATAATTGAGAAAAACCTTTGTGGAACAACTGTTACAATCCTTAATGTGTCAGACCTACAACAATAGTGAAATGGAACTCAGTTATAGTTCTGTTTCCCATAAAAATAAATCCATAACAAGTTCACAGTTCTTTACAAAGCAGATGTCCACAGTAAAACATTTCTGTTTAGCCTGCCTCCCTGGTGATTGGTAAGATTCTCACTTTCTATTTCCAGATCTGGCTCGGTGCATCTCAACCTATCCCACCTCCTGAACTGAAGGTCAAAGATGGAGTTAATCTGGCCTGAAG
The DNA here is from genome assembly GCA_006408675.1 of Madoqua kirkii. NCBI lineage: Eukaryota > Metazoa > Chordata > Mammalia > Artiodactyla > Bovidae > Madoqua > Madoqua kirkii. Next base: position 18,399 of record SJYC01144297.1, on the reverse strand, counting down.
CTCATATAGGGAGTCCCACTCTAAGAATTCAGAGACAAGACATAGTGAGTCCTAGCTGACTCAGGACACCAACAGAATATTTAAAGACTGTTTCCCATGCTATTGTTCCCTTCAGCCAAGACTACCACAACTTTCAGGGAAGATTTGTTGACCAAGAAAGCACAGTGAAAACTCAGTGACTCTTCTACTTTAAGGTATAAGCTGCTGAGTTTCTTTCCCTGATTATAATTTATCAAGAAAGGTGACTATGTTGATCAGGACTTCTAACCATTCAGTGCTATATTTCTTATAGACTGATAATTTGAGGCTTGGGAGACCTGTATTTCAATTTATGTCATACTTGCAAACATTTCAGTCTCAAATTTGATTCAGTTTAACTTAAAGAGAAGCCCACATATTGGAACAAATCATCAGGAATGTAGAATAGCCAGATAGAGAAACTATACAAGCCTGTATTTATTTAGTATGACAATAGTATGAGGAATTCTTAGTTACAGCCTCAATTTATCCTTTTTTTACACTTCATGTTAGCTCAATTACATTGAAAACTACCAAACTACTATTTAACAACAAATGTATCTGATATGTTTTCAAAGTAATGGCATCATTTTCTGATCAAAGGTAAAGTGGATGTTGCACAGAGCTAGGAATCTTCATTACAAACTTTAGATCCTCAGTTCTAGTTTTAATCTAGCAAATGAAAAGCTGCAGCTCTCTGATTAATTTCTATTTTTAGAGCACAAATCTAATATTAAATAATGTAAAGTTAATTATCAGGCTGATAAAATTAATAAGATTTATTAAGATTATAAGAGGGAAATAGCTCAATAAAAATATTTTATGATTTAATTATTATCACTGGGAAATTTTTTAAATATATTGTTTTCATGGATATACTCTTGTTTGGGGTAGATCTCAGAGTGTTATTGAAATATAGTATTTATTGCAAAGCTCTTTTTGAAACTTCTAAGGAATAAGCAATCTAAGGCTACATTTCATATAGTCTAAAGCCTTAATCTGCAGAGTTTTCCTCAGGGAAATGCTATTAAATGTAATTTCTTTTCTTTACTTCCAGTAATGTGAACAATACCTTAAGCTCTGTAGGCTGATAAGTTATTTCATTTGTAATAATCCAAGTACAATAACTTTTTAATGAAATAGTTCATCTAATCTATTCTGGTTCTTCTCAGCTGTGGCGTTAATGCTACCTTTCCTCCAAATTTTTGGTCCCATTTAAGAAACTACAATATAGTAATACACTGTATTTTTTCCAAATATCAATTCACTTCAGTTCAGTTCAGTCGCTCAGTCATGTCCGACTCTGCGACCCCATGAACTGCAGACACCAGGCCTCCCTGTCCATCACCAACTCCTGGAGTTCACTCAGATTCACCTCCATCGAGTCAGTGATGCCATCCAGGCATCTCATCCTCTGTTGTCCCCTTCTCATCCTGCCCCCAATCCCTCCCAGCATCAGAGTCTTTTCCATGAGTCAACTCTTCACATGAGGTGGCCGAAGTACTGGAGTTTCAGCTTCAGCATCATTCCCTCCAAAGAAATCCCAGGGCTGATCTTCTTCAGAGTGAACTGGTCCAAGGCACTCTCAAGAGTCTTCTCCAACACCACAGTTCAAAAGCATCAATTCTTTGGCACTCAGCTTTCTTCATAGTCCAACTCTCACATCCATACATGACTACTGGAAAAACCACAGCCTTGACTAGACAGACATTATGCTCAACATTCAGAAAACAAAGATCATGGCATCGTAGCTTTTGAAGTGCTGGGACCGCTGTGTAAAGGAAAGAGGAGGGAAAGGGTTGGCTCTGGGGGCCTCTGGAGGGTCTAGTTATGTACTGCTATTTGTGAGTCATTTCTTGTGTAGCATGGGAGTTTAAGTGTGAGTGTGTATATGGGATGAGGTGTTGGTGCATATGTATATTTGTGGGTTAGTTCTTGGATTGTGTATATTTGAGTGCCTATGTGTGCATTGGAGGGAGTATATGTGTTGCAGTTTCAAGAAAGTCATATGGAATTGGCTTTTGTACACTATTGCTAACTGAGTGTGTGAGCTGGAGGGTGCAAGTTTCCTGGGGTGCTGGGTGAGGGTTAATCCTGGTCATGTGTGTGTGTTTATTTTTTAAGTATAGCTTATGTACAATATTTTATGCAGGTTTCAGGTGTACAATTATTCACAATTTTAAAGTTTTATTTATTTGTAGTTATTCTATCATTGAGTTAGACAAGACTGTGGCCCTAGTGTGATTAGACTGACTAGTTTTCTGTGAGTATGGTTTCAGTGTATCTGCCCTCTACTTTGCATGAAATGTTACCTTGGTATCTCATTTTCTTGAAGAGATCTCTAGTCTTCCCATTCTCTTGTTTTCCTCTATTCCTTTGCATTGATCACTAAGGAAGACTTTCTTATTTCTCTTTGTTAGAGGAGCTATTTCACGTTCAAAGTCAGGGGGTCAGAGGGCAGCAGTGAGGAGATATCCCTAGTCCAAGATAAGCAGCAGCAGCTGCCCTTTGCTGGAGCAACCGTGAAGAGATACTCCACGTTTAAGGTAAGAGAAACCCAAGTAAGACAGTAGGTGTTGCAAGAGGGCATCAGAGGGCAGACACACTGAAACCGTAATCACAGAAAACTAGTCAATTTAATCACACTAGGACCACAGCCTTGTCTAACTCAATGAAACTAAGCCATGTTCGTGGGGCCACACAAGATGGGCAGGTCATGGTGGAGAGGTCTGACAGAATGTGGTCCACTGGAGAAGAGAATGGAAAACCACTTCAGCATTCTTGCCTTGAGAACCCCATGAACAGTATGAAAAGGCAAAATGATAGGATACTGAAAGAAGAACTCCCCAGATCAATAGGTACTCAATACACTACTAGAGATCAGTGGAGAAATAACTCCAGAAAGAATGAAGGGATGGAGCCAAAGCAACAACAATACCCAGCTGTGGATGTGACTGGTGATAGAAGCAAGGTCCGATGCTGTAAAGAGCAATATTGCATAGGAACCTGGAATGTCAGGTCCATGAATCAAGGCAAATTGGAAGTGGTCAAAAAGATGGCAGGAGTGAATGTTGACATTTCAGGAGTCAGTGAACTAAAATGGACTGGAATGGGTGAATTTAATTCAGATGATCATTATCTCTACTACTGTGGGCAGGAATCCCTTAGAAGAAATGGAGCAGCCATCATGGTCAACAAGAGTCCAAAATGCAGTACTTGGATCCCATCTAAACAATGACAGAATGATCTTTGTTTCCAAATATATTCAACATCAAATTCTTTCTACCCTTCAATTTTTAAATCTAATCCTAACTTTTTTGTAAAGATTCTTAACTACTGTGGTATGAAACCACTGAAATCACTATTATCCAAAGTTCTATTGTATTTGTTAAAAACAAACACACACACACACACACACAGAATATGCAATATCTATATTTCAATAACTCAGGGCAATGCAATTTGCGTTCGAATAGTTCTATAATTATTTTTTTTGCTAACTCTATTTCTCCTTGCAGAGTATAAGAAATAAATTTCTTATGTAGTTTTATATATTTCACAAGGCCTAAAATATTCACTCATTCATTCAAGAAATTTTTACTGTGTTTACTGTATATTGTTCCAGGTACTAGGTAGCAAGTAGATAAATTCCAATTTCATGAACTCTAGTCTAAGTACATAGAAAAATTTAAAAATAATTGAAATAAAAGTTGATTATTCTTCTGATGCAGGTAAACAGGTAACTTCAAGTTGATATGAAGCACTTAACTGGTGAAAAGAAAATAATATCTAAGATAGAACTGAAGAATAACTAAGAATTAGCCAGATCAAAAGTAAACTGAGTTATACAATCGAAGAGTCCTAGATTCATAGTTTGAGTTCCCTAGTGTCAACACTGAAATGAGATTAAAAAAAAAATCTTTGGCAAAATTATTCTGATACTTGGATATATTACTGTCAACACAGATAATGTGGTCTTCAAGTCTAAGCTTTTTTGATTTCAGTCTTTATGGTTTTTTTTTTTAATTACTCTGATGCAGGAAGATGTCAACTTTGCTTACTTCTCTTTTCTATTTTTTTTCCTTCGAATGCTGTGGCTGTAATAACAGATGTACAGCAGTCATGTTCTTAAATTGCTTCAGAAAACAAGAACATAATAAATTCGATTTAGGTGCCAACAGATGAGACAGCATAGATTCTGGAGGAGAGAAACAGAAGAACAGCAGGAGGACACACTTCGAGGACGGGAGGGCGGTGAGATAACAAAACCCTTGGGAGCAGCAAGCTTCGCCAAAGAGGAGAAATGGCCACACCGGGAGAGGAGGTCTTTCCTTTTCCCTAAATTAACACTCCAGTCCCTCAGGGCACAAATTAAGAATAACACTAAACCCCAGAGCTACTGGGTAGTGATCAGCTTTTCTTTTACACAGCTGAGGGATTTTGTTCATCCACAGAGGACACCCCTGTGTACTGTGGTGCTGAGAGAGAGGCAAGAGCTGGTTGCATTTTTTCCATCCCATTAGCTGCTGGCCACCTGAGTAAGGAGAAAAACAAAGCTAAATGACACAGGACTGCAGCTTTTTAGCTTGTGATTGTGAGACAGGGCATATGAATCAAAGAGATTCAAAGAAATAAATGGCCTTGACCCCAGGGACAACCTCTTGCAGAAATTCAAATTGTCTCTTTACATAGTTTGGATAAGCAGCACCCAAGATATATTAGAAACTGGCTGATGATTTTTCTTTCAAATTTCTTGACCTGAATTTCTTCACCTCTGTCAATTTGTGAGTTTTTAACATTTGACAACCTGTGGCTGTCAATGTTTGATAGTATAAAATTAGACTGTTTAAATAATGTTTCAAAAATCTTACAAGGTTAAACAGATTAACCCTTTTATGGAGAATACAGGCTTAGTATAAAACCCCTAATAACTGATTAGTTCAGTGCTTTTATTGGACTAATTCAAAAAAATAATCATTCATTACTCAAGAGAAATTCTGTGTTCTTGATAAAATATAACTACTAATTCAATATATTGTATAATACTTGCTGCTGCTGCTAAGTCACTTTAGTCATGTCCAACTCTGTGTGACCCCATAGACGGCAGCCCACCAGGCTCCCCCATCCCTGGGATTCTCCAGGCAAGAACACTGGAGTGGGTTGCCATTTCCTTCTCCAGTGCATGAAAGTGAAAGTGAAAGGGAAATCGCTCAGTCATGTCTGACTCTTCGCAACCCCATGGACCGCAGCCTAACAAGGCTCCTCTGTCCATGGGATTTTCCAGGCAAGAGTACTGGAGTGGGGTGCCATTGCCTTCTCCAAATTCTGTGTTCTTGATAAAATATAACTACTAATTCAATATATTGTATAATACTTGCTGCTGCTGCTAAGTCACTTTAGTCATGTCCAACTCTGTGTGACCCCATAGACGGCAGCCCACCAGGCTCCCCCATCCCTGGGATTCTCCAGGCAAGAACACTGGAGTGGGTTGCCATTTCCTTCTCCAGTGCATGAAAGTGAAAGTGAAAGGGAAATCGCTCAGTCATGTCTGACTCTTCGCAACCCCATGGACCGCAGCCTAACAAGGCTCCTCTGTCCATGGGATTTTCCAGGCAAGAGTACTGGAGTGGGGTGCCATTGCCTTAGACACATTGAAATTAAACTAAAACCAAATGATGAAATTTTATTTTTCAAAGTTATTTTCAAATTATAGGAAAGTAAATATTCTCTTTATATATCCATATGTTATGGCACTAAATGTGAATCTTAAAATCCACATCATGACCCTGGTTGTTAGTATTTACATTTCAAAGTGGTCTAGCCTTAAGGATTAATTCAAGCAATTTTTTTCTTAGCAATCAATAAAACCTATAGAATAAGTTAAATCAAGTTTTATGAAATCAGTACTGACTCTTCCTGAATACTTATTAGTCATTGCCAGGCATGGGTAGGGTTGGGTGGGAAGAGGCAGACAGGCATGTAAAGGAGGAGAACTGGTATCAGAACTTATAACAAAGGACTAACTATAAAATCCACCTTAACTGTTTTCTACGATGTTCATTATGGCACTATATACAAAAAGGTAATTTAAATTAATTTTGTGTTAGAATAACAAAGATTTAACAATTTACTATAAGAGGTTAAAAGCAGGCCAAAAGCCACCATTAATCAATATTTTTAGAGAATGGATGAATTATGTTATCTCATAGAATGAGGATTGACTTCAAGTGTAGTTATTCCAGTTCATGGTTGTGTTCTTCTTGCCCTATGTAACATTTTGGTCAAAACTGAGGCAAAATTCTCTTTTATCAGTTAAAACGTCCATTTCTTCAGAGTCTTAGCCTAGAGATTGGTGAGATTAAGTGGTTTATCAGCTGGGGTAACCATAGGTTCAGAACCTCAATTCTAAAATCTCCAACCTATAAAAACCTTTTTTTGTGATTTCTACAAGTTCTTGTGGCCAACTTTTTCATCCTTTTTGTAATCTTCTGATCTTGCACCTTTGTATGTTACCCTGAATCAGTCTGGGTGTTAAGGACTAGTCATTTCTCTTGTTCCTTTTCCTCTTACATTAAAAAAAAAAAAAGAAAAGAAACCTCGTGCACTAAATACTTCTATTAGTTAATGATATAATTAATAAAATTACAGAAGCCACACTGTGCCTCACTGACTTCTAACTGTGTTCAGCCCTTCCTACCTCTCCAGCAACACTCGAAGACTTCCATGTTTCTGGCAGAATTACCTGGTAATTCTTCCTATACTCAGGACCATTCAGGGCCTCAGATTTTACCCCTAAAATAACCAACATATTTACCAAACAAACAAACAAAAAAATGACAACAAAATAACATCTTCTTCACAGGAATTCTCATGAATAAAATGTCCTCATCTCATCTTTCTTGGAGAAATTTAAAGAACTTCTTAGCTATACTTGACAATAGGAGTAGCCATCATCAACTGGCTCCAGAAGCTCAGATCATGAACTCCTTATTGCCAAATTCAGACTGAAATTGAAGAAAGTAGGGAAAACCACTAGACCATTCAGGTATGACCTAAATCAAATCCTTTATGATTATACAGTGGAAGTTAGAAATAGATTTAAGGGACTAGATCTGATAGAGTGCATGATGAACTATGGACGGAAGTTTGTGACATTGTACAGGAGAGAGGGATCAAGAAAAGAAATGCAAAAAGGCAAAATGGCTGTCTGAGGAGGACTTAAAAATAGCTGTGAAAAGAAGAGAAGTGAAAAGCAAAGGAGAAAAACAAAGATATTCCCATTTGAATGCAGAGTTCCTAAGAATAGCAAGGAGAGATAAGAAAGCCTTTCTAAGCAATCAATGCAAAGAAACAGAGAAAAAGAACAGAATGGGAATGACTAGAGAACTCTTCAAGAAAATTAGAGATACCAAGAGAACATTTCATGAAAAGATGGGCTCAATAAAGGACAGAAATGGTATGGACCGAACAGAAGCAGAAGATATTAGAAAGAGGTGGCAAGAATACACAGAAGAACCGTACAAAAAAAGATCTTCACAATCAAGATAATCACAATGGTGTGATCACTCATGGAGAGCCAGACATCCTGGAATGTGAAGTCAAGTGGGCCTTAGAAAGCATCACTACGAACAAAGCTAGTGGAGGTGATGGCATTCCAGTTGAACTATTTCAAATCCTGAAATATGATGCTATAAAAATGCTACACTCAATATGCCAGCACATTTGGAAAACTCAGCAGTGGCCACAGGACTGGAAAAGGTCAGTTTTCATTCCAATCTCAAAGAAAGCCAATGTCAAAGAAGGCTCACCACACAATTGCACTCATCTCACATGCTAGTAAAGTGATGATCCAAATTCTCCAAGCCAGGCTTCAGCAATACGTGAAAAGTGAACTTCCAGATGTTCAAGCTGGCTTTAGAAAAGGCAGAGAAACCAGAGATCAAATTGCCAACATCCAGTGGATCACTGAAAAAGCAAGAGAGTACCAGAAAAACATCTATTTCTGCTTTATTGACTATGCCAAAGCCTTTGACTGTGTGGATCACAAGGAACTGTGGAAAATTCTGAAAGAGATGGGAATACCAGACCACCTGACCTTCCTCTTGAGAAACCTATATGCAAGTCAGAGAGCAACAGTTAGAACTGGACATGGAAAATCAGACTGGTTTCAAATAGGAAAAGGAGTACGTCAAGGCTGTATACTGTCACTCTGCTTATTTAACTTTTATGCAGAGTACATCATGAGAAATGCTGGGCTGGAAGAAGCACAAGCTGGAATCAAGATTGCCAGGAGACATATCAATAACCTCAGATATGCAGATGACACCACCTTAATGGCAGAAAATAAAGAGGAACTAAAAAGCCTCTTGGTGGAAGTGAAAGAGGAGAGTGAAAAAGTTGTCTTAAAGCTCAGCATTCAGAAAATGAAGATCATGGCATCTGATCCCATCACTTCATGGGAAATAGATGGGGAAACAGTGGAAACAGTGTCAGACTTTATTTTGGGGGGCTCCAAAATCACTGCAGATGGTGACTGCAGCCATGAAATTAAAAGACACTTACTCCTTGGAAGGAAAGTTAGGACCAACATAGATAGCATATTGAAAGCAGAGACATTACTTTGCAGACAAAGGTTCATCTCATCAAGGCTATGGGTTTTCCAGTAGTCATGTATGGATGTGAGAATTGGATCATGAAGGAAGCTGAATGCTGAAGAATTGATGCTTTTGAACTGTGGTGTTGGAGAAGACGCTTGAGAGTCCCTTGGACAGCAAGGAGGTCCACCCAGTCCATCCTAAAGGAGTTCAGTCCTGGGTGTTCATTGGAAGAACTGATGCTAAAGCTGAAACTCCAGTACTTCAGCCATCTCATGGGAAGAGTTGACTTATTGGAAAAGACTCTGATGCTGGGAGGGACTGGGGCCAGGAGGAGAAGGGGACGACAGAGGATGAGATGGCTGGATGGCATCACTGACTCAATGGAGGTGAATTTTAGTGAACTCTGGGAGTTGGTGATGGACAGGGAGGCCTGGCATGCTGTGATTCACGGGGTCGCAAAGGTTCGGACACCGCCAAGCGACGGCACTGAACTGAACTGAAAGGAAATAAAGCAGCAGATGAAGAACAAGCAGGAAACCCTGCACAAGGTTCAGTCTTAAACAAAGCTGTTAAGTGTCACCGTCTTCCCAGTCCACTGGCCCTTCAGAGGCCTCCAGCTCCTTCTTGAGCCCTGGGTTTGTGCTGTCCTCTTACAGTTAACAATCAGATACATAACGAACACAGTGCCCAGTGATGATGTTGGATTCAACAAAAAGCAACATGGTAAAAGGAATTATGTTTGGTTCAAAATATGACTCAGGAGAAGTGTGAATATTATGGCTTCCATACAGTAGGACTCATTGTTTCTAGAATGAAGATATTTAAGCATTTGAAATAATAGCATCTACACTGCATATTTTCTTACAATACCTGAAATATAAAATTACAAAAGGATTATTTCTGCTCCTTATTTTTCCTCCCTAGCTTCCTCCACAAGCACTTATTGATACTCTGTGATGAGCACTGAGCTAGGATATGAGGATATGTAGATAAAAGATAGCTCTTGCCTTAAGAAGCTCAGATCCAGGAGCATTCAGACATAATCCTGAAGATAAAACTGAGCACTATGCACTAAGACAGAAGGGAAAGGAAGTCTTATGAAGGTATATGCATGCAAGTCTGCTAAGTCGCTTCAGACATACTTGACTCTTTGCAACACTATGGACTGTAGCCTGCCAGGCTCCTCTGTTCGTGGGATTCTCCAGGCAAGAATACTGGAATGGGTTGTCCTTTCCTTCTCCAGGGCATCTTCCCAACCCCAGGATAGAACATGTGTCTCTTATGTCTCCTGCACTGGCAGATGGATTTGTCACCCCTAGCATCACCAGGGAAGACCATGAAGGTATACAGTACAGGCTAAAGTAGGAGGGTCAGTAGTCCTTTTTGGAAGAAGGGATCTCTGAGCTTGTTTTGAAGAGTGATGCTGGTTACTAAGGAAGGAAAGAAAGAATGCTACATGCAGAGGCCACAGAAGAAGCAAAAGCACTCAGAGCATGTGGCTTTTCAGTGAATGTGCAACTGAGTGTAATTGGAACAGTCTGGCTGTGGTGCGTGAGCAGGGATGATGGGATGGGTCAAGTGTGCCAAGAATCAACTATAAAAGTCCTTTTTCCCAGAGGGCAGGGGAGGAGCTGTGTGGGATGAGGTCCCTATGGCAGCAATATGGAGGATGGGGGAGGGAATTAAGACATGAACATGGAGGTTGAAAGCCTCATTTGGGAACATAAAGGAATCCAGATGGGAAGGAAACCCAGATCCGAGTAAATCAGTGTCCAGCTCTCACAGCCAAGGTGAGACCTTCTCATGACAGCCTCCCAGGGAGAGAGAGGGAAGCAGGAAAGCCGAGGTGTTCCATAACATCTCAGAAGCTTCCCATCCTCTTGAGTTCCAGCAGGAGAACAAGGCATTCCACCAAGACTCTTGTTAGCTGCAGTTCAAGTCTCTGCCTATATGGCCTGTTTGGAGACACGCAAGGTCATCAATGTGGCATGGCAGAGCCACCTCCCTGTAGGCAGTGGTACACAGTAAAGAAGAAGTAGAGAATTGAGGCAATGATTAAACTAATAGAACAGAGAAGATGGTGGCTAAGTAGGACATCAAGAATAATGCCCAGGTTTCTGCCTGAAGCAACTTAAGTGCATGATGAAACATTCATGGAGATAAACAGAATAGGAGCCTCAGTTTGGAGGTGAGAGGACAAGGAATGGTAACACGAGATGAAGTAGGGGTTGACATGTCAGCTTGAATCATACTGTGGGACATCCAAGAAGCAAGAGAGTAGGCAATTCAGTACATGTATTGCAAGCTCCTAAAAAAAGACACATACTCCTTGGAAGGAAAGTTATGACCAACCTAGATAGCAGAGACATTACTTTGCCGACAAAGGGTCCATCTAGTCAAGGCTATGGTTTCTCCAGTGGTCATGTATGGATGTGAGAGTTGGACTGTGAAGAAAGCTGAGCACTGAAGAATTGATGCTTTTGAACTGTGGTGTTGGAGAAGACTCTTGAGAGTCCCTTAAACTGCAAGGAGATCCAACTAGTCCATCCTAAAGGAGACCAGTCCTGGGTGTTCATTGGAAGGACTGATGCTAAAGCTGAAACTCTAATACTTTGGCCATCTTATACAAAGAGTTGACTCACTGGAAAAGACCCTAATGCTGGGAGGGTTTGGGAGCAGGAGCAGAAGGGGATAACAGAGGATGAGATGGCTGGATGGCATCACCGACTCAATGGACATGAGTTTGAGTAAACTCCGGGAGTTGATGATGGACAGGGAGGCCTAGTGTGCTGCGATTCATGGGGTTGCATAGAGTTAGACATGACTGAGTTACTGAACTAAACTGAAGAGAGTTCTGGCCTGAAATTGTAGGGAGCTCCAGGATGCACGTAGGAGTTAAAGCCAAAAGAAAAACTGAGATCAAACAGGAGAGAATATAAGATGAGTAGGAGGCATTTATAATATCAAAAATTATGTTTTTTTTAAATAAATGTTCTCAAATAACAAGAATCACATAACCATTAGAACCAGCAAATATTTTAAAGAACTCCATCCCTTTTCTTCTTGTGGCTGGATAGGCTTTTAATTGTTTGGAGAGATCAAGTTTATAAAAGGAAATTGGTCACTATGGAAACAGGCAATCCAATATCAAACAGGCAGTTTTACCACAAAAAAGGTAATTACTTTAGTTTTTCACTTAATTGTATGTTTTCATAGTTTTTAATAATCACATATCCTTTTGGTTAGAAATTTTCAGTCAGCTAATGACCTGATAAGCAAAAGCAGAAACACTAGTCCATAGCTCTTTGCCCAGGTTGCTTACTGTGGGCACTGCAGATCCATACATCTGTGACTGCTATAGTCTACATTTCAGTGGGGTGTACGATTCACCTAATTTCCATAGGCAGCCTAAGTCTAAATGAACAGAGTCACAAGGATGGTGTCTCCATGTTTTCCTTCACTGCCAAGGCTCTTTTGTTAAGAACATGTTAATTTCATGTTACTTATCAATCATTATTCTAGGCTGCAGTGAAAATCTAAAGCTGGATAAGAAAAGAAAAATATAAAATTTCAAAATTATGTCACCAAAAATACTAAACAAAACTCATGAAAATTCTCACAATGTAATTGTCTTCTTTAGTTCATTCCTCTATATTTTTAAACTTAGGACACATTCATATATAAATAATGTTACTTCACTAACCTTATCCAAAAAACTTTGTATCTCTGCTTCCTGGTTCTCTGTGTAAGTGATATATTTATGTCTCCCAATGGAAGCAATTATCTGCGTCTCTTTTTCCAGAAGTTCACACAAAGCAGCTTTCCTTTCAGCTCCAGTGAAAAATTGGTTAATGCGTTTGAGTTCTTCTTGCCGCCAGACTAGAGGAATAACATGAAAGACTCTTGAGTTTTTAAACACCCACATCTTTACAGAGCATTTTTTACTATCACATTCTCACAAGCAGTATTTTATTTTTATATCAATTTAAATAAAATTATACATGAATAGCATCACTCATATTGTACACCTGATACATGAAGAAACAGGATGAAATGGAAGCTGAGACACAGCAATAAAAATAGAGTCAAGCAAACACAAGTCATAAGACATCAGTACAGATGATGTCAAATCATGCCTCCAGGTAAGCACACACACACCCCCAGTACTGGGGAAAATACAGCCTGGATTTACAGCAGCCATGAACGTGTCCTGCTCAGCTTCCCTCTAAGAGAGTGACTAGCAGGCCAGGTGGCTGACAGTACCAAAGTGTGCTGCGATTCATGGGGTTGCATAGAGTTAGACATGACTGAGTTACTGAACTAAACTGAAGAGAGTTCTGGCCTGAAATTGTAGGGAGCTCCAGGATGCACGTAGGAGTTAAAGCCAAAAGAAAAACTGAGATCAAACAGGAGAGAATATAAGATGAGTAGGAGGCATTTATAATATCAAAAATTATGTTTTTTTTAAATAAATGTTCTCAAATAACAAGAATCACATAACCATTAGAACCAGCAAATATTTTAAAGAACTCCATCCCTTTTCTTCTTGTGGCTGGATAGGCTTTTAATTGTTTGGAGAGATCAAGTTTATAAAAGGAAATTGGTCACTATGGAAACAGGCAATCCAATATCAAACAGGCAGTTTTACCACAAAAAAGGTAATTACTTTAGTTTTTCACTTAATTGTATGTTTTCATAGTTTTTAATAATCACATATCCTTTTGGTTAGAAATTTTCAGTCAGCTAATGACCTGATAAGCAAAAGCAGAAACACTAGTCCATAGCTCTTTGCCCAGGTTGCTTACTGTGGGCACTGCAGATCCATACATCTGTGACTGCTATAGTCTACATTTCAGTGGGGTGTACGATTCACCTAATTTCCATAGGCAGCCTAAGTCTAAATGAACAGAGTCACAAGGATGGTGTCTCCATGTTTTCCTTCACTGCCAAGGCTCTTTTGTTAAGAACATGTTAATTTCATGTTACTTATCAATCATTATTCTAGGCTGCAGTGAAAATCTAAAGCTGGATAAGAAAAGAAAAATATAAAATTTCAAAATTATGTCACCAAAAATACTAAACAAAACTCATGAAAATTCTCACAATGTAATTGTCTTCTTTAGTTCATTCCTCTATATTTTTAAACTTAGGACACATTCATATATAAATAATGTTACTTCACTAACCTTATCCAAAAAACTTTGTATCTCTGCTTCCTGGTTCTCTGTGAAGTGATATATTTATGTCTCCCAATGGAAGCAATTATCTGCGTCTCTTTTTCCAGAAGTTCACACAAAGCAGCTTTCCTTTCAGCTCCAGTGAAAAATTGGTTAATGCGTTTGAGTTCTTCTTGCCGCCAGACTAGAGGAATAACATGAAAGACTCTTGAGTTTTTAAACACCCACATCTTTACAGAGCATTTTTTACTATCACATTCTCACAAGCAGTATTTTATTTTTATATCAATTTAAATAAAATTATACATGAATAGCATCACTCATATTGTACACCTGATACATGAAGAAACAGGATGAAATGGAAGCTGAGACACAGCAATAAAAATAGAGTCAAGCAAACACAAGTCATAAGACATCAGTACAGATGATGTCAAATCATGCCTCCAGGTAAGCACACACACACCCCCAGTACTGGGGAAAATACAGCCTGGATTTACAGCAGCCATGAACGTGTCCTGCTCAGCTTCCCTCTAAGAGAGTGACTAGCAGGCCAGGTGGCTGACAGTACCAGCTACAGCATCTCAGATTTGCACCATGTTGGAGCAGAGGCCATACTCTTCTCACTGAGCTGTCAGTCAAAAAAGTAAAAACCATGGGAGCAGGGCCGGGCCCAGGCTACCCAACAGTGGCATCTTCAGTGGCCAGTTACTATATCAGAGCTGGCCATCTGGCTGGCTCAGACTGCCCCAGGGTTCTGTCTGTCGGAGGATCTCCATCCCCCATCCTTTTTTGTTCCCTCTCTCAGCTTTCACAGGTGTCAACTCCTATCTCAGTCTGAACACTCTCTGTCTTTCCCTGCTGTCTTCCCTTTATCTTTACTTCAAACTCCATCCTGGTGTCTACTTCTGCCAGTACCCAAATTGACAGTTTTATGTAGAATTGTTGACTTTAATTGTTTTCTTCATTACTAGTACCATTTTCCATCTCTTTACAAGTTCCTAATTGTATCAGCAAATGTTATAAAATAATTACATTTACACTTAAACCAATGAATTAAGTTAAAGTACTATTTACACATTTTAAAGTGCGGGTTTGAGGACTTCTCTGGTGGCTCACTCGGTAAAAAGCAAACCTGCAAAGCAGGGTTTGGTCCCTGGGTTAGAAAGATCCCCTGGAGAAGGAAATGGCAATCCACTGCAGTATTCTTGCCTGGGAAATCCCATGGACAAATACCTTGGTGGGCTACAGTTCATGGAGACACAAGAGTTGGACATGACTTAGTATTGGAGACCACCAAAATGTTGTTATTGTTACCCAGTCCCTCAGTTGTGTATAATTTTTTGCAACCAATGGACTGCAGCATGCCAGGCTTCCCTGTCCTTTACCATCTCCCAGAGTTTGCTCAAACTCATGTTTATTGAGTTGGTGATACCATCCAATCATCCCATCCTCTGTCATCATCCCCTTCCTTCTTCTCCTGCCTTCAATCTTTCCCAGCATCAGGATTTTTTCAAATGAGTCAGCTCTTCACAACAGATGACCAAAGTATTGGAGCTTCAGCTTCAGCATGTCCTTCCAATGAATATTCAGAGTTGATTTCCTTTAGGATTAACTGGTTTGATCTCTTTGCAGTCCAAGGGACTCCAAGTGTCTTCTCCAATACCACAGTTCAAAGGCATCAGTTCTTCAGCATTCTGCTTCTTTATGGTCCACCTCTCATATCCATACATGACTAGTGGAAAAACCATAGCTTTGACTATACTTTGTGGGAAAAATAATGTCTCTACTTTTTAATACTGTCTAGGTTTGTCATAGTTTTTCTTCCAAGGAGCAAGCGTCTTTTAATTTCATGGCTGCAGTCACCATCTGCAGTGATTTTGGAGCCCCCCAAAATAAAGTCTCTCAGTTTCCATGGGACCAGATGCCATGATAGTAGTTTTCTGAATGTTGAGTTTTAAGCCAGCTTCTTCACTCTACTTTCATCTTCATCAAGAGGCTTTTTAGTTCCTCTTTGCTTTCTCTCCAAAGGATGGTGTCATCTGCATATCTGAGGTTATTAATATTTCTCCCTGTAATCTTAATTACAGCTTGTGCTTCATCCAACCCAGCATTTCACGTGATGTACTCTTCACAGAAGTTAAACTAGTAGGGTGACAATATACAGCCTTGACATATTCCTTTCCCAATTTGGAAACAGTCTGTTGTTCCTTGTCTGGTTCTAACTGTTGTTTTTTGACCTGCATACAGGTTTCTCAAAAGGCAGGTAAGGTAGTCTGGTATTTCCATCTCTTTAAGAATTTTCCACAGTTTGTTATGATCCACACATTCAAAGTCTTTAGCTTAGTCAGTAAAGCAGATGTTTTTCTGGAATTCTCTTGCTTTCTCTATGATCCAGTGGACATTGGCAATTTGATCTCTGGTTCCTCTGCCTTGTCTAAATCCAGCCTATATATTGGGAAGTTCTTCGTGCACATACTGTTGAAGCCTGCTTAAAGGATTTTGAGCATTACCTTGCTACCATGTGAAAAGAGTGCAATTGTAAAGTAGTTTGAACATTGCTTGGGATTGCCTTTATTTGGGATTGGAATGAAAACTGACATTTTATGGTCCTGTGGTCACTGCTCAGTTTTCCAAATTTTCTGGCATATTGAGTGCAGCACTTTAACAGCATCATCTTTCCAAATTTAAAATAACTCAACTAGAATTCCATAATTTCCCCCAGCTTTGTGCACAATGATGTTTACTATCAATAAAAAATGTGTTGCACACTACAAAGTTTTGGTTATTATCAACAAAGAATGTGTTGCACACTGCAATATATAAAATAATCAACAAGGACCTACTACCTACCAGAGGTAATTGAACTCAGTACTCTATAATAACCTATAGGGGGAAAGAATCTGAAAAAGAATATATATATATATATATGTTTATGCATGTGTGTGTGTATAAATCACTTTGCTGTGTACCTGAAACTCACACAACATTGCTTCCCTACCAGCTCAGTTGGTAAAGAATCTGCCTGCAATGCAGGAGACCCTGGTTCAATTTCTGAGTTGGGAAGATCCCCTGGAGAAGGGAGAGGCTACCCACCCCAGCATTCTTGGGCTTCCCTTGTGGCTCAGCCAGTAAAGAATAAGCCTGCAATGTGAGAGACCTGGGTTCAACCCCTGGGTTTGGAAGATCCCCTGGAGAAGGGAAAGGCTACCCACTCAGACACGACTGAGCAACTTTCACACAACATTGTGAATCAATTATACTCCAATATTAAAAAAAATTTTTTTAAAGAATGTGTTACCTGAAATACACTCTAAAAGCAAATCATAAATGCCAAAGAATAGCATTTTTATAAACTTAATCTACCTAAAGATTATGCTATAGTCTTAAAATTAACCTGAGAAAATACAGAGTACTAGATCCTACCCCAAACTTAAATCAAAATTTCTGGGCTCAGATATACAAAAAATGTCAAAGTTACATTAAAGGAAAAACAGTGTTGGAAAGAACCTTAGAAATTAAATAGTTCAACACTCATCCCCATTTAAGATGGATTCTCCTCCTAGCAGTGTGGACAGATTTAATTTGCTCATCCTGGTCCTAGTCCTAGCCTGTGAAGCAAAACAGAGTCAGTGTACTTTGCACAACATGGCACCAAAAATAACTGTCACAGTCCACATAGATTTTCTCTTTTCCAGACAAAAACACTTCCCTTTCTTAAACTGTATATAATTTGACATAATTTCATGTCCCATCTACGTCTACTTCCTTTTTAATATATGACATGCCAAGTTTCTGACAAGATGAAGGTTTTTATACAGGCTGCTAGCTGCCCTCTCCTACAGTCTTCTAGAAACGACACAAAAAATATGAAATAGGGGGAGGAGAAGGAGAGACTGGAAGCAATATTAGAAATCAGAGAGAGGTGTGATCCATGTGGTAGAAACTTTCAGGGAAGTTTTAAGACATAGTTGCAGCTACCACTGGAAGACACTCAAGGAGGCACAATTGTCGTCCATCAAACAGTTGCTGTCTCATCTCAGAAAGTGAACGCTCCAGCAGAAGGCAGTAAACCTTAATTCAAGGACTCACAACTAGAGAAAAGGGTGGGCTGTAAATCCATCTGACAGTTTACCTATTTTAAGAACATCTTTGACAAACTTTAAGAAGGAATAAAAAAAAGAATGCTTACATTTCAAATCTTTATTAAACAATCAGAAATGTTTGTGCAGAAAAAGACCCAGGAAATAGAAAAAAAATGCATAAAGCAGGATGAGAGAAGCAAAATTAGGCATAATGATTACATTTAAAAATATGAGATGGCTCAATTTTTGACTAAAAATAAAATGTTATATTTTTTTTAATCCAATGACATAATATTTTCCAAAGGTACACTTAAAGTGATGCTAAAGACTACGGTTAAGCACTAAAGGATAATAAATATGAACAACAACAAAAAAACAGATGCAGCTATATTAATATTTTGAAAATAGGAGGGAAAAGACTAAAAATTCAAACCTTGGAATAGAAGATAATTTTATGATGAATTTTATAATTCATCAATTTTATGATGACCATCATGAATATTTATACTGAAAATCACAGCCCAT
>SJYC01144292.1:0-13751 GCA_006408675.1 Madoqua kirkii | reverse complement strand
GGAAAAGGGAATGGCAAACCACTTCAGTATTCTTGCCTTGAGATCCCCTTAAACAGTATGAAAAGGCAAAAAGATAGGACACTGAAAGATGAACTCTCCAGGTTGGTAGGGGCCCAATATGCTACTGGAGATCAGTGGGGAAATAACTCCAGAAAGAATGAAGAGATGGAGTCAAAGCAAAAACAACATCCAGTTGTTGATGTGACTGGTGATGGAAGCAAGATCCAATGCTGT
Organism: Madoqua kirkii; assembly: GCA_006408675.1. NCBI lineage: Eukaryota > Metazoa > Chordata > Mammalia > Artiodactyla > Bovidae > Madoqua > Madoqua kirkii. Next base: position 13,517 of record SJYC01144292.1, on the reverse strand, counting down.
AAAGAGGAATATTGAATAGGAACCTATAATGTTAGGTCCATGAATCAAGGCAAATTGGAAGTGGTCAAAAAGGAGGTGGCAAGAGTGAATATTGACATTTTAGGAATCAGTGAACCAAATGGACTGAAATGTGTGAATTTAACTCAGAGGACCATTATATCTACTTCTCTGGGCAAGAATTCCATAGAAGAAATGGAGGAGCCATCATAGTCAACAATAGAGTCCAAAATGCAGTACTTGGATGCAATCTCAAAAATGACAAAATGATCTCTATTGTTTCCAGGACAAACCATTCAGTATCACAGTAATCCAAGTCTATATCCGGGTGAATAATGCTGAAGAAGCTGAACAGTTCTATGAAGATGTACAAGACCTTTTAGAACTAACACCCAAAAAAGATGTCCTTTTCATTATAGGGCCCTAGAATGCAGAATTAGGAAGTTAAGAGACACCTGGAGTAACAGGCATGTTTAGCCATGGAGTACAAAACGAAGCAGGTCAAAGGCTAATAGAGTTTTGCCAAGAGAATGCACTGGTCATAGCCAACATCCTCTTCCAACAACACAAGAGAAGACTACACTGGAAATCACCAGATGACCAACACCAAAATCAGATTGATTATATTTTTTTTCAGCCAAAGATGTAGAAGCTCTACACAGTCAGCAAAAACAAGACTGGGATCTGACTGTGGCTCAGATCATGAACACCTTATTGCCAAATTCAGACTTAAATTGAATAAATTAGGGAAAACCACTAGACCACTTAGCTATGACCTAAATCAAATTTCTAACAATTATACAGTGGAAGTGAGAAATAGGTTTAGGTGACTAGATCTGATAGACAGAGTGCCTGATGAACTATGGACTGAAGTTCACAACATTGTACAGGAGACAGGGAGCAAGACTATCCCCAAGAAAAAGAAAGGCAAAAAAGCAAAATGCCTGTCTGAGCAGGCCTTACAAATAGCTGTGAAAAGAAGAGAAGTGAAAAGCAAAGGAGAAAAAGAAATATATACTCATCTGAATCCTTACAAAACATGAAATTTCAGAATACCACTTTGTTTACATTTATTCACCCAATTTTATTTGCAAAACACCATCTTTTTTCTCTCCTTTTATTTTCTTTAAGGGAAAAAATTCTGAAAATATGCCAAAGCAATTTAAATTATGGAAGCTGTATCAACTATTTAGGTATATGTTATATACAATTGCTAAATTTTTTCCTTCGAACATCTTATTTCCTTTAAATAAAAAATGCACCATTTGTATTCATTTGTCTCTTTATAAAGTTCAATAAAATATTTTGTACCTCTAAACCTTTTTTTTTTTTTACTAGATTTTAAATCTGTGAAAGCTTTTCAGTTCCATGGGATGTCAATTAATTGCCTGCTGAGAGTCTGCTCTAGTAGCCAGCTGAAGCATCACTGCTCTGAAAATTAAATGGGGCCATTTGCTCTGGTTGTAAGTTATAACCCTCTGCCAGATAAATCACAAGTGATTGGCTCTTAAGTTATATAAGAAAAACTTTGCATTTCTTTTGTTGGATTGATTTTCACAATCAGCTGCTGAAAATATTAAAGTGCCATTTACAGTCTTTCTTAATATACTGTTGTGGCAATTTTACATTTCTATGTAAATTTATTGAGAAGTTTTGTAATTGTCTCTTCACAACGGATTGTATTACTTGAGACGAAAGAAGACAGTCATGGTTAACAGTTTGCTGTGTGATGATGTAAAACATATTTTGAAATGTGATAAGATGTATTTGTTAAGTAAAAAATGACAGCCTACTTTTTAAATCCACACTTTCAGCTCACATGTTAGTTAAAACTGTGTGCATACTTCAACCAGTTGAGGCATTTGTGAAAGCAGAGAGCTACTTTCAGACACTTGCAGTATTTGAGCTCCAGGCCCCCTTCTTACCAGCAGGCCAGTAGATCTTACCAGTTACTATAACTCCTTAGGCACTATGTGTGAAAAGAACACCTGCTTCTTTCTTTACAACTGTCTTTTCCTTAATAATGGCATTTTATTAAGGAAAATGTTATTACTAAGGACATTTGTATATCATACCGTATAAAACTTTGCACCCAGTAAAACACAGAGTTGACTTAAAAAAATAAAGACGACGTTTTGCACTACTATAAACTGTTTATTAATACAGTATAAAGCTGAGATGAATCTAGTTCTGATTTTTATTATATAGATTACATAACTTATGACATGATTTCAAAAGTTTAGAGCCAAAAAGCCTGACCTTGTCTTCAGTGTGTAAAATAGGAAGTAGTGCATATTCATTCTTACAGCCAAGGGCATAGGAGGCAAAAACCCTACAACTCATTTCCACTTTCTGCTTACATAATTTTCAGTTGACCAATTTAGATCGTGCATCCAATAAAAGTGAACACAAAGACAATCTTCAGTGTACATGGGGTTATTCAAGATGGGAAATTGAGAGAGAGTAAAACTAGTGCCCTTAGTTCCTTTGTATTCAAACAGAAATCTGAAGAACACAAGCATATGAGGAGTCTTTTCCATTTCTTTAAGTTAGCCACCATTGCATTCTTACCATGTGTTAGGCATTGTAAAAGCAGTGAGAAAAGAGTTCATTCAACAAGTTATCCAGTTACCAATTTTTAATTAATTCAAGCTAGATATTGTTTAATATTCTTAAAATGCCATGCTGAACAAGCAGAAAAATCCCTGCCCTTAAGTTATTTATAAGATTAAGTAGAGGGTGAATTGAGGATAAAAATGAGCCAGATTTTAAAAGGTCAGATGTGCTGAATTAAAGGAACTAGATATATACACATTATTATACATAAATAATAAGAACCTGATGTATAGCACAGGGAGCTCTGCTCAGTACTCTCTAATGACCAATATGAAAAAGAATCTTAAGAAAACAGTGGATATATGTCTTTGTCTAATTGATTCACTTTGCTGTACACCTGAAACTAATATAACACTGTAAACCAACTATACTCCAGCACATTTTTTTTTTAAGAAAGTCATTGGATTTTATGAAACAGATGATGAATAGTCATTGTAGGCTTTTAAGAAAGAATTAGCAGAATTAGACTTTCCTTCGAGAAAGAGTAACTGGCTTAGGAGTAGTTTGGAGATAGAACAGAAAGAAGGTAAACCTGGAAGATGTAGGGGAAGTGATTACATTCATAGTGTTAAAGTAATCCTGTGGGCTAAGGGGACATAGTGGACAACAAGATTTAAGAGAAATTACCTTATTTGAATTATATTAATGAGGTAGGAAGAACAATTAACTCATAGGATCTATAAAGTGGTGAGGGAGTAGGTGAGAACAAAAGCATAAGAGTGGGAGAAGCTTGAGAATTAATATGACAGGATTGTTTTATGCATCTTATCTCACACTGCAAACAAGCAAAATTCTAAAGAACAGTTCTTTATAAATAGCTACCACTTTTTCACTCTTCCTTTTTGCAGCAAAATTCCTGAAAAGAATTGTCTATGCCTTCTGTCTCCAATTCTTTTCCCGTTCTACCTTAAACCATCTGATCAAAGTTTATGACACCTATGGAAACTACGTTTACCAATGGAGTTTCTATACATTATACATTATATGGTCAAGTCTCAGTCTTCATTTTGCCTGGCCAATTAGCAACATTTGACATAACTGATTATTTCTTCCGTTTCAATAATATTGTTTCATTTGGATTCTAGAAACTCATAGTTCCTTCATTTTCTCCTACCTCGTTGATTACTCTTTCTCATCTCTTTTCTCAGTTTCTTCTTTTCTACTTCCTACTACTAGTGCTACTCAGGATTCTATTATTCATTCTCTTCTCAATTTATATTTACATTTCTAAGATTGAAAGCCACGAGGTTTCAATCTCATTTATATGCTGTTTATTACCAGTTAGAATCTTCAGTCTGAACTTCTTTTCTGAACTCTAGATATATATTCAACTGCCTCAGTATCTTCATGTGGGTTTTCAATAGTTTTTTATTCAAAATATTAAAAGTGTAATTTCTAATCTGTCCCTTCCCTTAGCCAGCCCCTAACACAAAAATCTTTATTTATATCCTTCACTATCTCAGTTGATGTCAGTTTCTCAGTGGCTCAGACCAACAAAAAGCTAAAGACATTGTTAAGTCTCTGTGGCTTCCATATCCACACTCAAGTCATTGGACAATCTTGTTGGTTCTACCTTCAAAATATTGCTATAATCCTGGCATTTCTCATCTTCTCTACTGCTATATTCATGGTAGAAAGACTTTCATCTTTAATCTGCATTGTTGCATTACATCCCAACTAGAATCTTTTCTTTTACTTTGTCCCTGTAAGTCTCTTCTTAAAAAAATAAAACCAAAGTGAACTTTCAAACAAGTAAGTCAGTTGTGTAACTCACCTGATTAAAACTTTTCAATGGGCTCTTATTTCATGGAGAGTAAATCACCTTACATAGCAAACAAGATTCTATATAATATGGTGAACCTAGGACCTCTCTGACTTCACCTTCTACAGTCCTTCCCCTCCTTGACTCAAATTCAGAAACACTTATACCTTTGCTACTTTTTTGAAAAATACAGATATACTCTTATCCTAGAGACTTTGCTCTAATTGTTTCTAATTTCAGGATTGTTTTTCCTATAGACACCTTCTTAGCAAACATCTTTATCTTGTTAATGACTTTGCTCAAATTTTAACTTCTTACTGAGGCCCATCTTGACAATCACAGCAGCCTGCCTAACAAGAAGCAGTTAGGAGAAAAGGAATAAAACCAAGAGTCTGAAATACCAAGCTTTATCAAGAGATTTTTTCTAAATTGAAGTATACTTGATTTATAATGTTGTTTCAGTTTCAGACATATAGCAAAGTGATTTATATATATATTCTTAGGCATATTCATACATATATATATTCTTTTTAAGATTCTTTTCAATTATAAGCTATTATAAGATATTGAATACAATATTCCCTGTACTATACAGTTGGTCCTTGTTGGCTACCTATTTTATATTTAGTAGTGTATATTCATTAATCCCAAACCCCTAATTATCCTTCCCCTCAACCTTTTGGTAACCATAAGTTTGTTTTTCATGTCTGTAAATCTGTTTCTGTTTTGTAAATTCATTTCTATAATTTTTCTTAGATCCACATATAAGTGATATCATATGATATTTGTCTTTCTTTGTCTGACTTCACATTATGATAATCTCTAGGTCTATCCATGTTGCTGCAAATGGCATTATTTAATTCACGTTTTAAAGCTCGGTAATATTTCATTGTATATATGTTCCACATCTTCTTTATCCATTCAAAAAAGATCATTTTTTAAAAACTACTAAGGAACTGAAAACGAAGAAAACACCAGACCATGTAAGATGAGGATTAAATGGATCGATATGGTTTAGTAGTAAAAAGCTTGTCTGTGATATTGGCAAGAATAATTGATTTGAATTGGTAGGTGAGAAATTCAGAGTGTATAGACTTCTTACTTCTATGTCATAGGATATATATAATCAATAAATATAAGACAATCTGATATATCCAAAAATTCAAAGATCATCTTGTTCACACCCACCCACCCCTAGTTGTTTTTTGTTTTGTTTTGTTTTCAGAAAAGAACAGTGAAATCCTTTTTCCTCATTCATAAAATGAGAATTATGATACCTGATTGATAATTGTTGAATCTTGTCTGGAATTTTAATTTGAAAGGCACTGTTCTTCCACCACATCATTGTATTATTAGCATTTGTGGGAGAAAAGGTGAGATTTGGGGCCAAATAAAATAATTAAAAATAAAATAATTCTGTTATCCTTTGGAAAGCATTTATTGAAATTTATATTCCTTTGTGGGCTTCCCTGGTGGCTCAGATGGTAAAAAAAAAAAAAAAAATCCATCTGCAATGTGGGAGACCTGGGTTTGATCCTTAGGTTGGGAAGATCCCCTGTAGAAGGGCATGGCAATCTACTGTAATATTCTTGTCTGGAGAATCCCCAAGGACAGAGGGGCCTGGCAGGCTATACAGTCCATGGAATCACAAAGAGTTGGACATGACTGAACAACTAAGCACATATATTCCTTTCTGATAACAAAATTTTCTCTTTGGAGACCAAATTTTTAATAAACTCCATCACTTTATAGATTGATACACCAACAATATATTCAAAGGTGCCATTGTTTGTGGCGTTACTTCATATGTTCAAAGTATAGATGATCTTACCCTGTATTAGTGATAGCTATTTCTAAAAAAGATACAAAAAGTCAATAGCAGCTGTAGCCAGCAGCCTTTCCTTCCCTCTTAGCTTTAGATTCAGCCTGTTGTTTCTTTAGAATGAGACACCATCTCCAATTGCTATACCTTTGTGTCTTGCTATTATTTCTTCTCTACTGATCATGTTATGTTTGTTGAAATAGTGCTTCAGGGTGCTCTTGAAGGATTACTCTAAGCATCTTATGGGAAACACACATATGGAAAATAAAAGACACACTGGGAAAGTAACCTTGGAGGGTTTATACCACAACATTCACACTTAGTATCATTGCATTCATAATTAGTATCACTGTAACCTCCCTTTTTATATAATAACCTTGAAGTTTTTATTCTTAGATTTACCTGTCCATTTTACATTTAATTTTTCTTATTTCTTGTACCAGAGAATGTGTCAAACAAAAATGTTCTGCTGAGATATTCAGTAATCAGTTTTTACTATTTCTTAGTAAATTTGGTTTTTGCAAGCTCACTGATATGGCTTAAGGTCTGAAGGTTTGGACTAAGTTGATTTAATCCTTATTTTTTATTAAAGTACATCCTTAATTAAAATAATAGCATAAAGTATTTAACTGCCCACTCAATACTGAGTAAAACAAAAAAGGACTGACTGTAGAACACTTTTAGAGAAATATAACCACCTGAGTACAAGTTAACAGCTTCCAAGTTATCAGCCATCTGGCTGCAACATCTGCTGCCTGTTGATGCCAGTGTTCATTTGCATGGTCTGGATTACTAGGTGGAGTAAGAGATGTGCATGTGTTAGTCACTCAGTTATGTCTGACTGTCTGCAATCCCGTGACTGTAGCCTGCCAGGCTCCTCTGTCCATGAAATTTTCCAGGCAAGAATACTGGAGTGGGTTGCTATTTCCTTCTCCAGGGGATGTTCCTGACCCAGGGATCAAACCTGGGTCTCCTGCATTGCAGGTAGATGCTTTACTGTCTGAGCTGAAGAGGATCCTTCTTAGGACAAAAGTATATATATAGCAGTGTCTCTCGCTATTCCAATTTATTGCTCAAAATTTATTGCTATTTTTAATTAGTTTCTGTTTGGAGTAATAATCTGTCCTGCTCCTCTTGTCCCACCTTGATGACAACAGATTGAAATTATAATAAAATAATCATAATTCACACACATGAAGTGGAATCAGGCAGCCTTTAAGGATCTGGTCTCGGACATGTTTCTGCACCACTGACTACTTGAACCTTCTGAACTCTACTCAGCCACATCCTCCCCAAATCACCACTTGCAATTTTTTTAGAACAACATCTGCTAGGTTCAGTCTTGTGGCCTCAAGTTTCCCACTTGCAATTATGCAACCATTTCAAATGCCAACCAATTCTTTCTTAATAGGTACTCTTACTATTTTGCAGCTCCAATCATAATTATTGATAAATAACTATGTAACTTGCTTGTGGTTTTTGATCTTTAAAAGTTTTCTCCATTTTGTAGTGTACAGGAACAATTCAAGTGCTTCTAGAATCTATGTTTCCTAGACTGTAATCCTAACAATCCCAAATAGACACCTCATTATCTCAATCATATTTACGTTTCTGAAAATTTTGGTTAACATTGGATTCAGTTCAGTTCAGTTCAGTTGCTCAGTCAGGTGCGACTCTTTGTGACCGCATGAATCACAGCATGCCAGGCCTCCCTGTCCATCACTGACTCCCGAAGATTACTCAAATTCATGTCCGTTGAGATGGTGATGCCATCCAGCCATCTCATCCTCTATTGTCCCCTTCTCCTCCTGCCCCCAATCCTTCCCAGCATCAGGGCCTTTTCCAATGAGTCAACTCTTTGCATAAGGTGATCAAAATATTGGATTTTCAGCTTCATCATCAGTCCTTCCAATGAACACCCAGGACTGACCTCCTTTAGGATGGTTTGGTTGGATCTCTTTGCAGTCCAAGGGACTCTCAAGAGTCTTCTCCAATACCACAGTTCAAAAGCATAACTTCTTCAGCACTCAGCTTTCTTCACAGTCCAATTCTCACATCCATACATGACTACTGGAAAAACTATAGCCTTGAATAGACAGACCTTTGTTGGCAAAGTAATGTCTCTGCTTTTGAATATGCTATCTAGGTTGTTCATAACTTTTCTTCCAAGGAATAAGTGTCTTCTAATTTCATGGCTGCAATCACCATCTGCAGTGATTTTGGAGCCCAAAAAATGAAGTCTGACACTGTTTCCACTGTTTCCCCATCTATTTCCCAGGAAGTAATGGGAACCAGATGTAATGATGTTAGTTTTCTGAATGTTGAGCTTTAAGCCAACTTTTTTACTCTCTTCTTTCAGTTTCATCAAGAGGCTTTTTAGTTCCTCCTGACTTTCTGCCATAAGGTTGGTGTCATCTGCATATCTGAAGTTCTTGATATTTCTCCCGGCAATCTTGATTCAAGCTGTGCTCCTTCTAGCTCAGCGTTTCTCATGATGTACTCTGCATATAAGTTAAATAAGCAGAGTGACAATATACAGCCTTGATGTACTCCTTTTTCTATTTGGAACCAGTCTGTTGTCCCATGTCTAGTTCTAACTGTTTCTTTCTGACTTGTATACAGGTTTCTCAAGAGGCAGGTCAGGTGGTCTGATATTCTCATCTCTTTCAGAATTCTCCACAGTTTGTTGTGATCCACACAGTCAAAGGCTTTGGCATAGTCAATAAAGCTGAAATAGATGTTTTTCTGAAACTCCTTTGCTTTTTTCATTATCCAGTAGATGTTAGAAATTTGATTTCAGGTTCCTCTGCCTTTTCTAAAACTAGCTTGAACATATGGAAGTTCACGGTTCACATATCGCTGAAGCCTGGCTTGGAGAATTTTGAGCATTACTTTACTAGCATGTGAAATGTGTGCAATTGTGCAGTAGTTTGAGCATTCTTTGGCATTGCTTTTCTTTGGATTAGAGACCTGTTTAAGCCTGCCCACAGGTGATGTTTGAATTGTTTATAAATAAATAGTTTTTAAGCATTGCCCTTGTACCCAGTGCTGAGAAAGAAGACATGAATATGTAGAAATGAATGAGACAGTCACTTCTTTCTTTTCGGGGTATAGACAGTATTTTACAGTGCGAGGTGGGTTGCAGAAGCAGCAAAGTGGAAGTAAGCTAGACCATCATAGCTATAAAACACATGGTATGTTTCAGTTATAAACAGTAAAGCTTACTAAAAGCATTTTAATAAGAGAACAATATGAACATGACACACTTATAGAGTTTTAAGTGTTAAGAGAGAGTTAAGATATAGGGAAAGAAGCAAAAACTTATCATAGCTATCCAAGATAAATTAGTTCCTGTCATCCACAGATTTGGATGTTGGATTCTTTCTTGATCTCTATCTCTGCCCAGTCTCAGCAGTTTATGAATGACTTTTTATCTCAACATGATTACCTAATGCCCCAGGTTTGCACATTGTTCCACTTTATTTTGCTTCATGCCAGTGGAAACTACTTTCTAGGGTTTCTACTAGGTTTCATTTTATTTTATTTTTTCAACACTGGTTGTCAATGTTAGATTGATTATTTCACTCTCACCTCCATCACTTAACTCTTCCTTGTTAGAGCCACTGATATTCCTTGAAAGTGAAAGTGAAAGTCCCATAGTTATGTCTGACTATTTGCGATACCGTGGACTTTACAGTCCATGGAATTCCCCAGGCCAGAATACTGGAGTGAGTAACCTTTCTCTTCTCTAGGGAATCTTCCTAACCCAGGAATTGAACTGGAGTCTCCTGAATTGCAGGTGGCTTCTTTACCAACTGTTCTATCAGGGACTCCCAGTGTTCCTTTCTCAATCCTAAATATATTTCCAGCACTTCACCTAGTTTATTTCAACCCTATTTACAATGTTTGATATCAATTTCTCCTACCTTCTATCCCAGAAGAATTCTTCCTGCCAGATTCCACTTGACTTTCAATTTTAACTGTTGCCTAAGATATTCAACTTCTTTTCTCTGCTCATCCAGTGGATCTCTGGATCCACGAATGTAAGAATAAAATGCTTATAGATTTTACATTCTTATCTGACATGTGGCTTGAGATTGCCTAATCCCCATGTCTGGTTCCTTCTTTGTATGCTGGTGAACTGCCCCAGGGTTTAACTCCACAGTAGGAAATGTGTTACCCATGTCCTTACCATGAAAATGTCTTGAATATGATCCTATACAAGCAACTTTTCATTAACATAAAATCTTTAAATCATAACTTAGCCATTGTAATGAATAGCTTTCCTCAGGCATGCTTTTATTTTCCTTCTACACCCAAGATTAACTCTGTACAGCTATTTCATTAAGTTCTATTTAAGTGCCAAACATATTTAACTGAATGATTTTTCTCTTTTGAGGATAATAAATTCAAATGATTTTCAGTTCAGTTCAGTCATTCAGTCGTGTCCAACTCTTTGTGACCGTCTGAATTGCAGCACGCCAGGCCTCTCTGTTCATCACAAACTCCCAGAATTTACCCAAATTCATGTCCACTGAGTCAGTGATGCCATCCAACCATTTCATCCTCTGTTGTCCCCTTCTCCTCCTGCCTTCAATCCTTTCCAGCTGCTGCTGCTGCTGCTGCTGCTAAGTCGCCTCAGTCGTGGCCACCCCACAGAAAGCAGCCCACCAGGTTCCCCCATCCTTGGGATTCTCCAGGCAAGAACACTGGAGTGGTTTGCCATTTCCTTCTCCAATGCAGCCTCAGGGTCTTTTCAATTAACTTTAGAAAGATTGTACATTTATGTGTAGCCCCAGCACATAAGTTGGTGAATAAAGGTATCTCTTCTATATATTCAAGTACAAGAACAACAACTACAATAAAACAGCTTCCAACAATGGCAGAGTAATTTCTGTCAACCAAAATTTCCACTGAGAACAACTAGGGAAAATATTTTTCAAAATCTGTTTGAAAGTTTTGTCAAGCTACAGAGACTACAAGAACCCATGAGTCTAAAACTCAGACACAAGGGAATCAAATCAGTCAATCCTAAAGGAAATCAGTGATTCTGAATATTCATTGGTAGGACTGATGCTGAACCTGAAGCTCCAATACTTTGGCCACCTGATGCAAAGAATTTACTCACTGGGAAAGACACTGATGCTGGGAAAGATTGAATACAGGAGGCGAAGAGGATGACAGAGGATGAGATGGTTGGATGGCATCACCAACTTGATGCCCATGAGTTTTAGCAAGCCCTGGGAGTTGGTGATGGACCGATAGGGAAGTGTGGCATGCTGCAGTCCATGGGGTCGCAAAGTGTTGGACATAACTGAGAGACTGAACTGAACTGAACTGAATCTCAGGCTATTTGTCCTACTGAAAGAAGAGATAAACACTTTTGGAATAAGTAACATCTTCTAGAGAAACAAATTTTCTCTATACTATTTCAGTGTTACTATTGATCACTAAATTAAAAAAAAAAAAAAGATAGTAATGACAAAGCATGATCCACTGAAGAAGCAAATGGCAAACCACTTCAGTATTCTTGCCTTAGAACTCCATGAACAGTATGAAAAGGTAAAAAGATAAAACTCTGAGAGATGAACTCTCCAGATTGGTAGGGGCCCTATATGCTACTGGAGATCAGTGGAGAAATAACTCCAGAAAGAATGAAGAGATGGAGCCAAAGCAAAAACAACATCCAGTTGTGGATGTGACTGGAGATAAAATTAAAGTCTAATGCTATAAAGAGCAATATCACATAGGAACCTGGAATGTTATGTCCATGAATCAAGGCAAATTGCAAGTGGTCAAACAGGAGATGGCAAAAATGAACATCAACATTTTAGGAATCAGTGACTGGAATGGGTGCATTTAATTCAGATGACCATTATATCTACTACTCTGGGCAAGAATCCTTTGGAAGAAATGGAGTAACCATCATAGTCAACAAAAGAGTACAAAATACAGTACTTGGATGTAATCTCAAAAGTGACAGGATGATCTCTGTTCCTTTTGTTAGGTAGGTAGAATAGGGAAACAGAGTCCAAAATGGTGATGGCTAAAAAACAAAGAAAGTCGGAGGACCAGAGTGAAGACTTCAGGTAGAACAAATAGCACTCCTGGCTAAGCCCAATTTGCATAGGGCAGGCCCAGGTTGGGGAAAAGATATAAAAGGAAGAGCCAAAGCACTCTCTTCCTCTCTCCCTCTCCCGCATGCATGTGCTCTCTCTCTCTCTTTCTCTTGCACGTGCATGTGCTCTTTCTCTCTCTCTCTCTCCCTCTCTCTCTCCCTCCCACACATGCTCCTCCACTCTCTTCTCTTCAAGTCTTTGGGTTGCCATGCCCTCATGCTTCGAGGATGGATTCTCCTGTTATCTTCTAAATAAAATAGAGCTGTAACACTGATTTTCCTAAGAGCTATAACACGGTTTGTCCAAGACCTGAGAGCTGTGACGCACCAAGGGCTTTAATGTCCATCACTCCAAATCTTTGTTGTGATGAGACAAAGAACCAAGGAACATACACTCGCGTGCCACTTTCCAAGGCAAACCATTCAATATCACAGAAATCCAAGTCTATGACCCAACCACTAATGCTGAAGAAGCTGAAGTTGAATGGTTCTATGAAGACCTACAAGACCTTCTAGAACTAATACCCAAAAGTGATATCCTTTTCATTATAGGGAACTGGAATGCAAAAGTAAGAAGTCAAGAGATACCCAGAGTAACAGGCAAATTTGGCCTTGGAGTACAAAATGAAGCAGGTCAAAGGCTAACAGAATTTTGCCAAGAGAATGCACTGGTCATAGCAAACACCCTTCCAACAACATAAGAGAAGACTCTACACATAGACATCATCAGATAGTCAATACCAAAATCAGATTGATTATATTCTTTGCAGCCAAAGATGGAGAAGCTCTATACAATCAGCAAAAACAAGACTGAGAGCAGACTGTGGCTAAGATTATGAATTCCTTATTGCCAAATTCAGAATTAAATTGAAGAGAGTAGGGAAAACCACTAGAGCATTGAGCTATGACCTAAATCAAATCCCTTATGATTATACAGTGGAAGTGATAAATAGAGTTAAGGGATTAGATCTGAAAAGTAGAGTGCCTGAAGAACTATGGATGGAGGTTTGAGACATTGTACAGGAGGCAGTGACCAAGACCATCCCCAAGGAAAAGAAATGTAAAAAGGCAAAATGGTAGTCTGAGGAGGCCTTGCAAATATCTGAGGAAAAAAAAGAGAAGTGAAAGGCACAGGAGAAAAGGAAAGATATACCCATTTGAATGCATAATTCCAAAGAAAAACAAGGAGAGATAAGAAAGAC